>SJXO01001409.1:40138-76158 GCA_006408615.1 Connochaetes taurinus | reverse complement strand
CGTCAAGGCTGTATATTGTCACCCTGCTTATTTAACTTCTATGCAGAGTACATCATGAGAAACACTGGGCTGGAAGAAACACAAGCTGGAATCAAGATTGCTGGGAGAAATATCAATAACCTCAGATATGAAGATGATACCATCCTTATGGCAGAAAGTGAAGAGGAGCTAAAAAGCCTCTTGATGAAAGAGAAAAAGGAGAGTGAAAAAGTTGGCTTAAAGCTCAACATTCAGAAAACAAAGATCATGGCATCTGGTCCCATCACTTCATGGGAAATAGATGGGGAAACAGTGGAAACAGTGTCAGACTTTATCTTTGGGGGCTCCAAAATCACTGCAGATGGTGACTGCAGCCATGAAATTAAAAGACACTTACTCCTTGGAAGGAAAGTTATGACCAAGCTAGATAGCATATTAAAAAGCAGAGACATACTTTGCCAGCAAAGGTCCATCTAGTCAAGGCTATGGTTTTTCCAATGGTGATGTATGGATGCGAGAGTTGGACCGTGAAAGCTGAGCACCGAAGAACTGATACTTTTGAACTGTGGTGTTGGAGAAGACTCTTGAGAGTCCCTTGGACTGCAAGGAGATCCAACCAGTCCATTCTGAAGGAGATCACCCCTGGGTGTTCTTTGGAAGAAATGATGCTAAAGCTGAAACTCCAGTACTTTGGCCACCTCATGCAAAGAGCTGACTCATTGGAAAAGACCCTGATGCTGGGAGGGATTAGGGGCAGGAGGAGAAGGGGACGACAGAGGATGAGATGGCTGGATGGCATCACCGACTTGATGGATGTGAGTTTGAGTGAACTCCAGAGATGGTGATGGACAGGGAGGCCTGGCGTGCTGTGATTCATGGAGTCACAAAGAGTCGGACACGACTGAGAGACTGAACTGAAATGAACTGAACAGCATTTAAAAATACTATGGATAAAGTAGCTTCAGACACAGAAGAATGATGGAATAGTAAAAGGAAGAGTAAAAGGAAGGGTAAGTTATTGAAAGAAACTGGAAAGAAGCAGTCAGAGCTATAGTTAGGAATCATTTCCAGGTCTAAAAGCATACCAGGCCAGCAGTGGTTTTATAGAACGATACATTCACTGGTACCTCTGTTTTTTGGAATGGGCAGAGGGTGAACATTTACAGTAGGTAGATACTCTACTATCTTATGTTTTTATATTAAAGAAGTTTTCCTTATGTCTGTCCACAAATTTGCTTACTCTTGTGCATGTCCCTAGGCAGTCATTGACATGACAGCTTGGTTTTGCACAAAATCAATGGCTCAGAAATCAGTTATTCTAAGAACCAGTTCCTTATGTGACCCTGGATAACTCATTCTTTAATTGTCTCCATTTCCTCACAAAAACAAACAAAAAAAACGCAAAACCACCTGCCAAGGAGATTCTGCTGTACACTTAGCATTTATCGGGCTTCCACAGCTAAGTACAACTTTTTTTTTCCTTTTCCTACTTCTTTTTCTTTATGTACTTTGCAAAAATCAGAAGCACCAATATCCTGGGGTCTTTATGCATTTGCAATGAAAAGAAAGGAGAAAGACTATAACTAGGACAAAATAAAAAATATTTTTTATTCTTGATATTCCATGTTGGAGTTAGCACCCAGCCTCATTAGAAAGACCGTTGCTGTTGTTAGGTTGCCATACTTCTATTGTATGTTTTCTTCTTTTCTTAGTTGGTAAGACTTTTTTGTAAGCTTGAATATTTAGCCTGCATTGTGTTCTAATAGAAATTTCATGTAATTCTGAACACCAAGCTGTTTTTTCTTTGCACTCTGATTCTTAACTGTGGGATGCCTTTGGTCTGGCATGTTTACCTAGTGACCACTTCCTTCTCTTGATTCTTTGAGGAAAAAAAATAAGAAATTGACTGACACCTTTTCTACACATATAGAATCAACCTGCTGAACTTTGTTAGGAATTACTATTTCCTGATGTTTCCTCATAACCCTGAACTCATTAGCACTTACACTGGATATCTTGGTGTGTTTATCATGGGTAGGCTAAAAGAAAAACAATTTAATAATGTTTAACCTAGTATTTTGTGCTGTTTTGATGAATTTAGGAAAAACTGTGCGTGTCGCTGCTCTAATAGGTACTATGAATTACTATGAATAAATTTTCTTTGTGATATAGTTGCCATGTTTGAGAAATTCTAACATAATCAATGTAATTCTGCAGTAAGAACACTAGGTTTATACAGCATATGCGATTGTTCACTTTAAACATTTTATAACTGGAAGAGATCTTAGTGATTATGCAATTTCTGTTACAGATAAGGAAACTGAGATGCAGAGAGATAAAATGAGTCTCCTAAGTCTGCTGGTGAGCAGTTCCCTTCTATTGGCCAGCACCCTTTCTACTATACCAGCTCAAGGAAGTTCTCCTAGTCCCCCTCCCATGATCTCATGTGTAAACATGATATGCAGATCGATATTAACTAGACTATTGTGGTGATCGTTTTGCAGTATATACAAATATCAAGTCATTGTGTTGTACACCTGAAACTATCATAATGTGATATGTCAATTGTACCTCAATAAAAAATTTTTTAAATGCAGATCAGAAATAGTGTTATAACAGTGAAGAATTGTGCTTCTATCAGTTTAAACTTGGGACTTGTCTATAATCCTAATCTTGTGAGCAGAAAATGTATGTAGATTTGTAAACATCACCTATTTCTTTTGCACAAAGGTGCCCTTGATTGTAAATTACATAGTTATGAAATTTTATATATACTGAAAGAACTCTGTCAGACTTATTTAGATACTGATCTAAGATGCCTTGCTCTTGTGTTTAAATAGAAAGAAGATATAAACAAGACCAGTGGTATTTCTAGAGCTTCCTTCTTTGCAGTGTTCAATTCTTCTGAATCATTTTTGGGCTTGTAGTTATTGCCATACATGTTTTTTCACCCAGTGTTCTTTATGCCACCGGGAATAGTAGTGATGTGGTATTTCTGGGGAAAGTGCTCTGTTAGAGTCTTGGGACTTTTTTCCCAAGCCACAGACATCCTTTCTGCAAATATTGATGTGCATATCCAGATAAAGACAACTGTGTCTCTACTGCCACCTGGTAACAGCAGGTGTTAAAATGCTCAAAAAACTAAAGAAAAAACAAAAGAAAAGAAGAAAGAAAAGAAAGGAGAAAGAAGGAAGAAAGGGAAAACATAAGGAAGTCTTAGAAGCAGTGTCATATGGCATGCCATTTGACATCTGTTCCTAGCAATCCTCTGTTCATTGTATGATTGTATACATGTATGTATGTGTGTGTGTGTGTGTGTGTGTGTGTGTGTGTGTTACTAACATCTCCAAAGAATTCTGACTAATGCATGGGGCATCCCAAAGCATATCCAAAGAATATTCTATAGGTTTAAACATATACAGGACAGTTAAAAGAAAAAAATTGCGTGCATTGTCAGATAATTTTCTTCACCAGCGTGGACTAAAAGGAATATTGAGGAAACAGAAAAGGAAAGATCCAAGACACATGACAGAGTTTATTAAATAAAGTTGGAGTTTTGAAATTTAGTCTGTAAAGTATATTCAGAAACTAATACCATGTTTTCCAGTGGAACCAATCCCTAGCTCCTTCTGCAGATGCTGCCAATAATGTGGGTCAGTAATGCTCTCTGTGCCGCGGAGCATGGACAAAGTGCCCAGTCTCCCATAGACGCCCCCACAGGTACTGCCACTTGCTGGGATGACACACCTCTGAAACCTATTTGTCAAGCTGGCTGACAGAGGAAGGAAGCAACTAAATAATGCAAGCTTGCTTTCTATTTCCCACTCCAGTCACAGCACGTGACGTAGGAGGAAAGGTTAGAATGTAGTTTGTCACTTGCCTTTCATAGAAACTGCCACGGTTGCTTGGGTAGGTATGTCTTTAAGGAAAACTCAGGAGTTTGGTTGATGGAAATGTGTATGTCTGTGTGTGTGTGTGTGTGTGTGTGTGTGTGTGTGTGTATGTGTATTTATCCATCAGCTAGGGTAACTACACAATTTATCCTTTAAAATGAGACATTTTTTAAACTGAAAGGGACACTAGTAATTAACACTCAGGAACAAGTGCAATCACATCTATTAACAGTATAACTTGGATAGTGATTTTTATTCAACCTGCTAGCTTCCCCAATGGCTCCAGTGATAAAGAACACTCCAGCCAATTCAGGAAGTGCAAGAGACATGGGTTCAGTTCCTGGGTTGGGAAGATCCTCCCCTGGAGAAGGAAATGGCAACTCACTCCAGTATTTTTGCCTGGAGAATCCCATGGACAGCAGAGCCTGGCGGGCTACAGACCATGGGGTCGCAAAGAGTTGGACACGACTGAAGTGATTTAACAGGCGCACGATAGTGCTTTTTTATTCAACTTGTTAGTCAAACTTGCTGTCACCTACTAAGCTGACCCCTGTAAGGCCAAGGTTCAGCTCTTCTTCATGCTCCTGGGCAGTAGAGTGATGCAGGTGCTCAGTGACTGTTCAGAGTATTGCAGAAAACAGCATAACCAAGGAGATGGTTGTGAATAACACACAAGAAAACGATGGACCTTTTCATTTTTTTTCACATGGTGTGTGGCCACCTATGCTTCCTGAGCAGACCTCTCAGAAGACTGGGCAGATACCCAGTCAAACTCCAGAGCAGAAGAGACCTGACAAGTCATCTGACACAAGTCGCTGTCCTGCCGGTTGCTGGGCAGACTTGGGGGCATGACTTACATGAGTCTTAGACAGGGTCACCTCTCTCAGAGGCAGGTGAGACAGAGCAAGAAGTGCTCTGGGGCTTCCTCAGGGACCCACACCCAGATCCTGGGGTGTGTGTGTGTGTGAGGGGAAAGGTTGTCCGACACCTCGGTGTTACTCGTTGGCATAGGGAAGTGTCCAGGTGTTCAGGCAAGTTGCTGCCTTCCCGCCTCCCCCTCCCTGTGAGATGTCCTTCTTTATGGAAGGAAAGCAGCATCGCAGAATCACATGCCCCAGACATCACAGCCTCCACGCAAGGAGGGATGAGAAGCATGGCGGACCCATTCCCATCACATCTCTGTCACAGAGGGACTCCGGCCTTGGAAGAACCCCCTCTTTCTGTCCCTCCCTCTTCTTCCCTCCTTTCTGAAAAGTTCCTCACCTCAGTCCATGGGCCTCTGAGTCCCTAGCAAGACTGTTGTTTAGTCACTAACTCATGTCTGACTCTTTGCGACACCATGGACTGTAGCCTGTCCTCTGTCCATGGAATTTCCCAGGCAAGAGTACTGTGCTGGAGTGGGTTGCCATTTCTTCCTCCAGGGGATCTTCCCAACCCAGGGATCTAACCTGGATCTCCTGCATTGCAGGTGGATTCTTTACCACTTAGCTACCTGGAAGCTCAAGAACACAGGAGTGGGCTGCAATTTCCTTCCCATTTTAGCAAGATTCACTTATTTTTACATTGTTTCCTCTTGTCTCCTTTTCTCTCTCCGTCCCTAAGGAGGTGGAAAGCTGAGGTGGAAGGGGACAGGAGCAGAAAATGTGGTGGAAGTTTGGGGAGGACACCCCCTGACTGAACGCTGCTGCTGCTGGAGCAATGTTGAGGGTGGGGTTGAAAGGAAGAGTCGACCAATGTGTTCACACTAACGCCCCGGGTGCCTCATTCTTGGCAGGGTTTCCTGAGCTGGAGTGTGGTGGGCAGTATTTCCCATCCCAGAAAGAGAACTCGTGAGAGGTGGATGAGACACTGAACTCTGGGCCAGCAGGGGGCCAGATGGGAGGCCCTCCAACTGAAGGGTGAGCTGAGCAGTGTTGGCAGAGGAACTCCACGGGGCTGGAGAAGGGAGGGTGTGCACAGAGGTCATGAGACTGAAATTTCAAAGTCAGTGAAAATGGAACTGAGACACTGCTAAGAGGCAGAGTTGAGGGGAGAGATCTGGGTCTTGACCCCTGGCTCTTGGGTACTTTACCTCTGCAGGCCAGGAGGGTAGTTTAGCTAGTTTCTAGGCCAGCATTGAACAGATAGCACTGAGAGGGATGGGAGTGGGATGAAGGAAGCACAGTTTAGAGGTAGGTGATATTCTTGCTTAAAGCCTTCACCTCCACGTTTGGAGACCCCCCTTGATCAACTATCTAGGTATCATTTTTTTTTTTTAATTGTAGCTCAGTCAGGTCTGACTCTTTGCAACCCCATGGACTGTAGCCTGTCAAGATCCTCTGTTCATGGAATTCTCCAGGCAGAAATACTGGAGCAGGTTGCCATTCCCTTCTCCAGGTTCTTCCCAATCCAGGAATTGAACCCTAGTCTCCTACATTGCAGGAAGATTCTTTTACTGTCCGAGCTGTATAATTATCATAGGCAACAAATGCTCCCAAGTCCTACCTAGGCCTGCCCATCTAGGAGGGGATCTTGCTCCAAGCTCATCTCTCAGGCCCACTTCTCCTTATTCCCCTTCTTTCAGTCAATGTCATATACTGGTGGCAAAAGTGTATTCACTCTGTATTCATTCAAAAGTTAATTCATTTATTGTTCAACGTTTTTTAACTTGTTAACATCTACCCCTCAAAATGTTATTATCTGAAACATAAAAACACTTGATACTGATCAGCTATATGTGTATTGGAGGCCAGTTGATGTGTGTTCAAACTCAAATGCTTGCTGCATGGCCCTGGACACATTATCTAACTTCCCAGATTCTGTATCTGTACACCTGGGAAACATGTCTATTTCACTCAGGATTGTATATAAATTGCTTAGCCAATACCTGGGTGCCAAGTAGATGCTAAGTAATTAGCCTTCCCTTTACTCTTTTCAAATTCCTCAAAATCGTAGATCAGTTTTCCCCATTTAGTGTTTAGAAGATAGTTTTCATTTGATTAGAGTCTACTAAAAGAAACGAAGTCAAGTAATCTTCAAGATCAGATTAATTTTAAAAATTACTTTATTGTCAATAAGTTATTGACAAAAAGCTTGAATTTATTGCTTCAAATTACATTATTTTGATTATTTGGAGTAAAACAACAACTAATATTTAAACTTTCACTTATAGAGTGAAAAATGAAATGTTTTATGTTTCTAGTCATTTTTTAAATAATAAAAACAGTAATTAACTATGCCTCATCATTACAAAAGGGCCATCTGACTGCTCTGTAGCAGAAACAACCAAGAAAATAAGGGCAGAGTGGATTTTTATGACAGTGTTCTTTAGAGAAAGGAAGAAGATCATAAATAGTTATGATTCACAGTTTTAGACATTTAGAAAATTAAAGGAATAAAAAGAGAATTGGATAAAGGTAGTCAAAAAGTTATAATATAAATAAGTACTAGGAATATAGTTACAACATGAAGACTGTAGTTGCACTGCCATATGGTATATTTGAAAGTTGTTCAGAAAGTAAATGCTAAGAGTTCTCATCACAAGGGAAAAAAGCTTTTTTGAGGGATACCTACATGAGATGATGGATGTTAACTAAACTTATTGTGTTAATCATTTCACAATATTTGTAAGTAAATTTTTTAAAAAAATTAGTGCTATATGTTAACTATATCTCAATAAAACTGGGGAAAAAGGAAATTTAAAGTTATTTATTCATACATAGAAAATCAAAGTTCTTCAGCCATGTGATAACAAACTTAGGTCTATGAGATCTGAACCTATAGGCCCAGAGCATCTTTCTTGTAGAGTTTGGCAGAACTTGATTTGTTGGTATTCTTTCTATAAACAGTCCACATCAATGGGGTATATGAATTCACTGTAGTAATAAATAGACTGAAAGTATTATCCGCTCAGTTGTGTCCAACTCTTTGTGACCCTATGGACAGTAGCCTGCAAGGCTCCTCTCTCCATGGGGTTCTCCAGGCAAGAATATTGGAGTGGGTAGTCATTTCCTTCTCCAGGGGATCTTCCCGACCGAGGGATCAAACCTGGATCTCCCACATTGCAGGCAGATTCTTTACCATCTGAGCCTAATAAAATCAGGGGTAAATAATCATTCCCCTAGAGAACTGGTCACCGTTTTTGTTTTTGTTGTTGTTTTGTTTGATTGGTTGGTTCGCATCTGAGAGTTGAGAGGATACAAGAAAAGAAAGCATGTGGAAAATGTTCTAGAGGGTTTGAGGGAGAAGGCTTTCCCCTTGTCTTTCTGCTGCAGCCCTCCCGACGTGCGGAGCAGAGAAAAGCCAATTCAGTGACAAGGAAAGGTTTAATGAACTTCTCAGAATACCCCACCACTGCCTGAATTAACCAAATGTGCACCAAGCTGATAATAGAAAAACTACTATTTTCGACTTTGAGAGGCCTTGGTTCTTCGCCCCCCGAGTGTAAAACAGTTCCTTTCCCCCACAACACAATTTCTTTCCTGAGAATGTTTTCAGTGGGAGATAATGTGGAGAAGGTGTACAATACCACGGGCTGTCAAAGAAGCGAAGCCGGGGTCTCTTCTAGTGGGTGGTAGGTAAGAATTACTAATCCAATCTGCTTGAGTTAACTCAAAACAAGGATTAGTGTAAAGTTCCAGAATATGTTAATCTTCCTTTATAGAAGTAAACTTCAGGCTGCCACCAACCCCCTGGTTTATAGTTCCTGGGAACAATGAGCCAATTAAACTTGAGAGGGAAAAAGGATCTTGCCCAAGTTTACTGATTGTTACCTAATACTTTGAGTCGCTTTGATTCTTGATTATTTGGCTTTGTGTCTCAGACACAGGAAATAAAACATCATTTATTATTCATTAGAATGTCCCTAAGTACAGTATACCTCCTAATTAAACACATACTATTGTGAGCTGGTATTTTTCATCTCCTGCTTTATTAAAGAGGCAGTTTAAAATGGCTTTTGTATATAGCTGATATTGCTTTGCCAAATACGTCCATCAATATTAATATACTTTTTTTTGAAAACATATTTAGAGCTTACATGATTAGTGAGTGGAACAAATTGTAAGTTATTTGGATTCAGACCCACTTGGTAGAGATTTTCAAATAGACTCTTATTTTCAGATTAAAAACATCATATGAAGGACTAGAAAATTATCACCCCTTCTCCCTAACACTCTGACACTGTTATGTGGGGGGATTTTTTCCATCTAAACTAAAATTGTTGACACTAAATTAATTTTTAAAAGGGTTTGGTACCCAAAGTCATTTTGAAAATAACTTTTATTTGTTTGTTTTCTGTAAGTAATGATTGGCTTATTTTATTGAAATATAGGATAGAGAATAGATGTTGTAAAATATCAATTACTTTGATCATTAGCAGTCAGATATTTGTCTAGAAAATATTCCAATAACTAAGTAATGACAACCAATACTTGCTAGACACTTGCTAGGTTCAAAGCACTTTACATGTGTTTCCTTTCTTACATGATTCATATTAATCTTACAGTTTAAAATTATTTTGAAGTTTGAACTGTATGTACTCACATAATTTCTCAAGCGATCTTCAGTTAGAGAATGTGTTAATATATTTTTATAACAAGTTTTTTAAAAAGCTTAAAACTAATTTCTTAACTAATGAAATTTGCAAGCAGGCAATTTTAGAATTCTATACTTTTCAAAAGATATTTTCATTAGGAATCAAATTTTAGGTGTCTGAATCATTTAAAACTCATTGTATTTAAACTGACTTACATTATTCAGGTTAAATAATGGCTTGATATCATTACTTGAATTTTATTTTCTACAACCAGCTTTCTTGTTTTGTTTGATTTTCAGCATCAGAAATTTAGAGAGATAAAACTAAAAAAAAAAAAAAAATCCCTTAAGTTTAAAAATCTCAATTCTCTTTTCTCATCAGTGCCCATGTGTGAACCCCCCACATGTCAACAGCAGCAAAGTCTCCCACGACTAGGCTGACATGAATCTGTGTCAAGAACTTGGGCTTTGTGGTTAAGACAGCCTAGTAATATTCTCAAAGAACAAGAAACTGTTTCCCTTTCAAGTACCTGAAAACTTGTGTTTTTTTTTTTTTTGGATTTTATTTGCAGTATCAATATGCAAATTTATTTATTACAAATTGATAAAAAAAAAAAAAAATCCCTTAAGTTTAAAAATCTCAATTCTCTTTTCTCATCAGTGCCCATGTGTGAACCCCCCACATGTCAACAGCAGCAAAGTCTCCCACGACTAGGCTGACATGAATCTGTGTCAAGAACTTGGGCTTTGTGGTCAAGACAGCCTAGTAATATTCTCAAAGAACAAGAAACTGTTTCCCTTTCAAGTACCTGAAAACTTGTGGGTTTTTTTTTTTTGGATTTTATTTGCAGTATCAATATGCAAATTTATTTATTATAAATTGAATCTCATTGGAGTGAAAATGAAAAAGGCAATACTATTTCTTTAATATGGTTCACTAACCCTGTTCACACCAAGTTACTGACGCTCAGTAGGAGTTTGCCAACAGCAGTTCTACTCAACCCTTCATGATTATGGAGGATTTAATTATAATTGAAAATGTAAAAAGAAAAAGAAAAGAACAAAATATAATCCAAAAATCAATTTTGCATAGAATTTAATAACAGATAAAAGCTTAAAATTCTATAACTAACAAATGAAAAATGTCAGTGCTAGGAAATAAGGCTCTCTCAGCATCAGTCCTACACCTGTGCAGATGCTTCCCGACCTGGCTTCTTTCATACACTTCATGACAAAGGAATTGGTCTCACACTGAGGCATGGCAAATACATTATGAAATAAAGGCAGGCATTATAAACAATACAAACCATGTGAGATAAAGGCAAAAACAGGGCTGCAAAGAGACACAGTTTCTTCCTCTCTCACATTAAAGCAGAGATTCCTTGCATCTGTGGCCTCTAGTTTTTAGATTCCTCATCTTGCGCCTGCTGTGAAATGTATGGGGAATAGCCATCAGTGGTTGCCCACAAAGTTATAATAGCTTGGTAACGGTTTATCTCTCGGATGGTTCTTCTGTATCTGCCATCACACCGACAGACAAATCTCAGGAGAGAGTAAGTGAGGTTTCCTTGTTTAGCTTGAATGCCCTTAGGAGGGGCTCACGAGTGTGGGCCTGCTCTCTGTTTTATGCATTATGTAAAACATCTTGATTCATCACAGTAAAACATTAGCATTTATTATTTGAAGTATGGTGTGCGTTTCTATTTTTTTGATGCAATAATCCATTATCTGAGAAAGTTGATGGTTTGGTTGTTTTTAAAAAGTGGACAGTAATAAAATATGGAGGTTTATGAAATGGTGTCACTTAACTCAGATAAAAAAAAGTCACTGCTAATGTTTGAAAGGAAGGATTTCCAAGCTGCAGGTGTGTCCTACATATGGAGCCCAGTTTTCCTATCAGGACTGCATCAGGATTTTGTTGGGAATGAAGAACTTGATGGTTCCCCAGCCAGGCCCCCTCACTAGGTTCTACTGCAAATAAATAACAGCCCCCTCCCCAGTGTCGTGGCTGTCCCCAGGGGAAGGGCCGAGGCCCATGTGCCTGGGCAGCTGGACCGTCACCGGAGTCATACTAGTCATAAAGAAACTGTACTATGATGCTGCACTCAGGGGAGCAGCAGATCATTTGCTTGAAAAGGTGACTTTTTAATTTAAACAGAAGCCTTGAAAAAAGGAAAAGTGGGTCTTAAAGGCTGTTTAATCAGTCAGGCAAGAGATGTCTCATAAAGCTGCCAGACAGGCCTGCGGTCAGTCTGTCTCCTTAGCCATCATGTTTAAAGCTCCAGGAGTGAGACTAGCTCCGTATCTGAAGACACAAACTTGGTCAGAATTCCTTGTGTCTGGGATGGCTGTAAATTTTGAGAATTTGACAGATTATTTTATTGCCGTGATGACGGTTTGGAAAACTTGACATGTAAGACTTTAGTTCCTTGAGATCTCCCTTCTTTCCCCTGGACCTAGAGAGCATTTTATCAATGCAAGTGATACATATATACAATCAATATACATCTCTCTATATACTGATATATATTCAATCAATATATATCAATGCAGTTATATACATTTTAAAATTATGTTTATATAATAAAAAGAGAAAATATGTATATATATCTATGTAAATATATCTATGTCTATCAAAACATTGCTAAATGGATTTTTACATTTTCTTCATATGTTATTTCATCCAATACTTTCAAGGAAAAATTGTCATTTTGGCCTGTTCTTCAGCTAAAAGTTCTTTCCAAAGATGTTTTGATTGAGGAAAACTCTCTTATATGTCAGTGTGACCATATCATGTCACAGTTATTAATTAGTTTGTCTATAATTTGAATTTCCATTACATTGCACCTTTTGCTACCAGGGAAGATTTGAGTGTGAGTTTTGAAAAGGCCTTCCTCTGTTGGTTGTATTTGCTAAATACTAGGGAATTTCAGTGGGAGAAGGAAATGGCAGCCCACTCCAGTACTCTTGCCTGGAAAATCCCATGGGCGGAGGAGCCTGGTAGGCTGCAGTCCATGGGGTCGCAAAGAGTCAGACACGACTGAATGACTTCACTTTCACTTTTCACTTTCATGCATTGGAGAAGGAAATGGCAACCCACTCCAGTGTTCTTGCCTGGAGAATCCCTGGGATGGGGGAGCCTGGCGGGCTGCCGTCTATGGGGCCTCACAGAGTCGGACACGACTGAAGCGACTTAGCAGCAGGGAATTTCAGTAAGTCAGCCTTCTGCTGCACTGGTGTTCTTCGCATTGTTAAATCTTAACTCTCTTTTGAAATAAATCTTCACTGAGTGTTTAGTTGAAGACACGCAACATAACCTTTTTATTATTGGTTTTCACCAATCTTATTAAAAAAAATAATTTACAAGAAAGGGAATTCTCACCCTGGGGAAAAAAATAATGGTTGTGAGGTGTTTTGTTTTGTTTTGTTTTTTCAATTCGTTGTATTTATTTGCTGAAAACAGCATGCAATTGTGCATAAACACTAATATTATCCACTTTGTGTCCTATTAATAATCTAGGGAAGCCTCAGCCTAATCTTTCACTGATTTCATGCCAAAAGCACAAATGTATTGCTTTTGTTTTACTACGTGTTTCATTCCATTGGTTGGAAGCCTAGTAAGTCAATATTTATCACATTTATAAATTGTGAATCACTAGGGGAAACATCATATACGGGAAAAGCTTGAGCATCATTTTTTCTTGACTGTTTTAAAGTGTGATCTCTCTGATGTTAATTTATTTCTTTTGAGCTAAAATAATGCCATTTGCATGATTTTTCATTAAGAAAACTTTTAAAAAAACTATGTGTTTTTCAAAGTTGTTCATTTGCCCCCAACCTCTCTATAATTGCCTCGTCATTATTATCATTTTCCTTTCACTGTTGCTTTCTATGGAAGCCCCAGGAAAGAGTTCCTAAAAATTAAATTTCATGCTTGCATGTGTTTCTGTGATCTGCAGCGTGTATGATCTCTGAGTGGAAAACTTCTCTAAAAATAAATGGATTACCCTTTTTACTACACTGTCTGATGTCTCTTCAACAGATAGCACTGCTTCCTGTGATCTCTAACCCACCACAATTGAAATGACAAGCGTTGAAATGGGAGCCTCACGGTGGCGCCCTCTACCTTTGCCGGCCACTTCTGCAGTAGGGAGCAAGAGGTTCATGCTGCAGAGCGCCGGTTCTCAAACTTGAATGAGGACCGGACCCCTTTTAAATGCGGAAAAGCATCTTTATGCGCTCCACAATGTATCAGTGGAGTCCACTTTGGAAAACACTGGCTTAAAAGTAAGAATCTTGTTCTACATCAATGCCTTTCAATTGAGAATTTTAACTGCAAAATAAAGTTCTGTCTTGGTAACTGCTGAAAAGTTAATTTTTTACATCTTTCCTGTTATTTAAATAAAACAATGAAGATATTTTCAACGTTTTGAAAAGCAAAAGTCTCCGAACCTGAGAACATGTCCATGGACCACTATTCGAAAACCTTTTCCTTTTGCAAGGACTTGCATCACTTGCTGGCAGAAGGGCATTTGACCTTTCATAAACTGCTCTGTAAATATCATCCACTGCTTAGTTTGTGAAAGACTAATGTGTTTCCACTAACAAAACTGTCTTTCCAGGGTTGCTGCTTCCTAGAATATTGCTTGTTTTCCTATTGCACTTTCTATTGCTGGTTGTGTTGTTTTTTTTTTTTAAGGCAACTAAATTTGTCTAAGGGATTGCTGTTTGAGGCAATCCAAGGAATTTTAATCACGAACCAATGAGAAAGTAAAAGTCTCTAATGGGAAAAACAATGTAACACAGTAGCAGACCTCAAAAATACTGACCAAGTACCTTTTCTAATATTTGATACTTTAACAAGAGAATCAACTGTATTTGTTTATAAAAACGTTTTCAAGCAAATGTTAAAAATAAGTATTTGTTATGTGATAACAGTTCCTATATTAAGTAATATTGACAAGTAATAGTTGGCTTTTCTCTCCTCATGGCAATCAAGAAGTTAGACTTTCTTACGACTAAATGATGTCACTGAAGGATCTGTTCTCTCAAAGAGGTTAAATTATTCACTACAAGGGGATGGTGAAGAGATGAAGATTAGAATTTTGGCATCCCCGTAACCTAACTCATCCGCTTTTGTTTGTAGTAGAGGAAGGAGACAGACCCACTAATAAATGAGTTGTGAATCCCAGTCTTAGGGCCATATTGCTCAAAGGTACTAGGAGCTCCTTGGGTCCTTTACAGCTCGTGGAATGCTATGGGAATAAGCTCACAGCCACAGGTGTGGCTAACCCGGTTGTCTATCTCTGAGCCAACTCACTCACCTCAAAAACAAATACTGACAGTGACTCATATGTCACTGTGGGAACGTACCATGAAACCAACAGAAAGGAAAGTAGTAAACATGTCATATGATAAGCACGTGCTATGATGCATAGCTTCAGCTTTTCAATAGCTGGGTTTTATGACAGTAACCACAACATGAATGGCTTTGGGAAAGAGAACAAATAAGGTCAACATGGAGACTGAAGGAATCCATCAGTCAAATGGTCTTCTTCTCAAAGCATAGCTATCTGTGTGGGGCTCGAGTGAAGAACTTGGCACCAGAAGACTGCTCATCCTAGTAGCTTCAAAGATAAAAATCAAACTATTAAATCTGGATTGAAACTCATGTGGATTGGTCAATGAAGTTTTGTAAGTGAATTCTTTGTTATGAAACTTAGGAAAGATATTTTAATTAACCTGGTATTTAATCAGGCTGTATGTTATAGATGATCCCAGGTAATCTGTCATAAAAGCCTAAAAATTAGGAGCCTCATTTCCTAAAGAGGTTCAATATGCCCCTTGTGAAAAAATAAGTACTGATTCTTTTATGCAGTTATTTGCTGGGCTTAAAACACTACATCAAAAATATTTTAGTTTTTATATGAAATTAAAATGATCTCCTCAGTGTACCATAGTGTTATTCTTTGTTTTACATATTCAGCAATTCTCAAAAAAAAAAAAAAAAATTAACCCCTTAGGCATTTCTTTCAGTTTAAAAGTATAATGCCATTGGGCTAGTATTATTTTATTAAACAAGAATGTTGTAGCTGAGGATAGGTATTTTGTCTTGTCTTCTCATGTATCCTCAGCAGCACCTGACATATAGGAGCTCAATAAATAGCTGTTGAATGAATGAGTGAATTCTGTGCTAAGCTGATAAAAGATTATATTTTAGTTATATAATAATGTGAAGACTATAATTATGGTTGTCACAATAAAAACAGAACTTGCCTTTTGATGTTTATATCCCCCTATGTATGAACAGGGAGTTCCTAGCCCATCTTTTTAAAATATTTATTTATCTATTTAGCTTGTGTCGGGTCTTAGTTGCAGAGCCTGGTGGCATGCAGGCTTCTCTAGTTGTCGAGAGCAGGCTCCAGAATGTGTGGGCTCTGTAGCTGAGGCATGGCACACAGGCTTAGTTGCCCCATAGTGTGTGGAATCTTCCCAGACTAGGGATCAAACCAATGTCCACTGCCTTGCAAGGCAGATTCTTAACCATTGGACCACCAGGAAAGTCCCCCAGCCTTTTAATGTTGTTGCATCTAACAGAAAAAAGTGATTCTTCTCCTGCCTTGGATAACTTTCTGCTTTCAAAAACAATCTCATTCAAATGAATGCTCATCAGGGAAATGTCTGTTTTTAAGTAATTCTTAAGGAATTCCTTTAGTTTTTATGATTGCTGCTCTGATCCTTTCCACAATATGTATGTTTGCATGTGAAATTGGGAGTATAGTTCTACTTATGATCTACAGGAGCAAAGTGCAGTATATACTTGATGTGGAAGAGCTCCAGCTTGTATGTAATGTGCTATCTACACAACATTAGTCTGTAGGTACATGTGGAAGTGAGCTGGCAAAAATGAAAAGCTCTACAAGATGTCTAGGGAAGAATCATCTTAATTCTTTCAGAAATTCACTCTATAAAATCTTAGCACTCAAATATTTCCAATTGTTCATTTTTCTGTCAAGTAGAAAAACACATATACTAGGGGCAAAAGAATTATTGTCAGTGCTTAAAATTTTTGACAGGGCAGTCCAGGTAGAGGAGAGACATTTCATCAACAAGTATTTTTAAGCATACAGTGTGCCAAGATCTGTATAAGGTATTTTAGAAATTCAAAATAGAGAGAAATTAAAAGATCTGCCTGAAGACACCTATAGTAATTGAATTCAATTCTCCTGTAGGAGAATGGAAACTCATGTGCATGTGTATGTGTGTGTGTACACACAGACACACACAAATTAATAAGAGAATAATTAAAAACAACACATGAATAATAATAATTGCAAGATGGCAAGATTAAAAGCTTATATAGAAATCCACGAGTACAAAGTGCTTTCTGAGAGTGGAATTCGTCAGGAAAAGCCCTCTGAAGTAGTGGGATTTGAAGAGCTCTTGATAAATGCAATATTTTATGTTGCTTTTTATTCAACAAATGTTTGTGAAGTAGGTGCCTCTGTGGGCTGGGTCCTCAGTCTATGAACATCTAGGATGATAGGACGAATGAGACAAGGTCATAGTCCCAAGTTTTAATGTTCATTTTGACCCTAACCTTCTCTGTGTTCTGTATCATATTAGAATTTTCACTTGACAATTTCTAGATCTAGGGACAGATGTTGACTTTCCTGTCACTGCATAAGAAGGGAGAATTAAAAGAGAATTAACAAAGTCTGTTATCTAAGGTGTATCATTAGGGCTAATGTAAAATAGTCCCAAATTCTGTGCCAACAAGGAGCACGGTGAACATCTCAAGCTCACATGGACTTCTCAAACTCGTCCAGCAGTTTGGCCTATTCTGTCAAAAAAGTATTCAAATCAGCTGTTTGCCATTTTGCTTACAAAAGAGTTCCTACATCTCCAGCCCAGACCCTCAACTCAAAGTGTCCAAAACTGTATTCATCACTTCTCCCCAGAGTGACCCTCTCTTCACTCACCACGTGCACCTTCTGTGTTCAGTGAGTGCGACCCCTCCTACCTGGCCGTCCATGACCAAAGTCTGGGGATCACCCTCCATTCTTTCCACACGCAGTCAGTCCTGTCCATTCAAGTGCCTTGATGTCCCAGGAACATTTGCCCTTACTCCCACCCCTATTTACCTTCTCTCAGGCCCTTGTCTGTTTTCATCTGGATTTTAACACGCCATCTTAGCTAATACTCAAACAGTCCCATTTTCCAGAAGAAAAAACGGAAGCTTAATTAGATTAAGTCACTGGTACTTGTGGTGACAATTGTTGGTACCAGGATTTGAACCACACATTATGCTTTGCTACACAAAATGCATTCTGTTCTCTGAAAATGTGGTCCAGAGACCTGCAACATCGCATTAGTGGGGGCCTTGCTAGAAATGCTGAATCTCAAATCTCAGGGCCAGAGATGCTGATCAGAATCTGCATGTACCTAACACAATGCTCGGGTGATCCGTGAAAGCCCTGCTTCTGAAGCCCTGAGGAAGGCCAGCTGCTGAGCGTGGTGTGCAGATCACTAACCCCGAGGCTTACCTTCAAGTCCCTGTTCTTTAATTCCCTCTCAGATGGATGTATCTGTAGTTTGAGGTGAGAATTTTTCCCTTAAGACAGGAGCACTTCTAACCAATGGCAATGCATCTGGCACAGCTCAAGAAGTCTTTGGGGACACATGGAAAGAGAAGTGGGGACCTGGCATCACAGCTGTGACTATCCGCTCGCTCTAGGATGCCAGCTCCATGCCTGGGCACAGTCTCTACCTATTCGAACAGGAGAAGCTGTGTGTCAAGAAGTTTCCGAGAGGCTCACTGATGTGGAGGGAAAACATCGTCCCTCCCATCTATTTTGTGCTGCCTGGTGCCTGAGCCACACTCATTTATAGTCATGAAAATCAGAGGTGGAGAACAGCGAAGGCTCCGGTGCATAGATGTGATCACAAGACCCAAGAATTCCTAGCTCTTATGCTCTGGCTCTAGCAACGGGACCACACACGTGAAATCATCTTTTGTAGTGATTATTGAGTCCGCCCTTACAAAAACCTTGCCCTGGGAACCCTTGTCTCCATTTCTGAGGCCGTGCACGTGGAGGAAATCATGAATGCCACCTCGTCTGCTCGTGGATGGGAGATTTGCCTTCTGTATTTGCACTGACATCTATAGCCTGAGTTACTCTTCTTTGATGCCTCGGAACTATATCCAAAGACAGCGATTGTCTTACTGCTTATGTAAGAAAATCCTTATTTTGGCTTTGAAATCAACACAGAAGTGCTAAATAGCAATATTGACGAGGCTGGGGAGAGAACCAGAAGTCTGGAGAAAATGTGAATGAGTTTCTTTCTTTCTTTTTTTTTTTTAAAGGCAGACTTAGTGGAAATTTATAGCACTGAATCCAATCCCATTAAAATGGGTTGTAAAAAAATAAAGTTTCCATGCTGCTAAGCTGCTTTTATGTGGCAGTGGCATCTCGGCAGGCGGCGTATATGTTTGTGATGCTTCGGTTCCAAATCAAGCTGGTGCAAAGGTAGTCCTCAGATCTGCAGTCTGCAGTCAGGAGTCTTCCGAGAGAAACACCCGCCAACTCAATCTCTCTCTGACTAAGAGACACTGGAGCCCTCGCACGGGGGAAAAAGGAAAAGTTTAATCAAGCACAGTTTCATAAATACCTGCGACTCGTTGTGAAGCCCGCGCTGCAGAAAACTGACAGCAGGCACACATGATGCTGACCTAGTTTGCCGGAACAAAGACAGGATTTACTTTTTCGGTTGTTGGGAATTTCTCTTCTTTATTAAGGGAGAGGAATTTAATGAACATTAGCTCTTAAGGAAACCAGAGGCAGATAAGGGAGGGTGGAGCTGGGTCTCCTTTATCCTCTATCTTCCCTGCCTGGCCCAGCCACCAGGCTTCAGCCGCAACCTTCAAAACCCTTATCTGTCCACTGAAGTGGCAGACTTCTTTAACCTCTGACCTAAATTGTGTTTGAACCTTCATCTTGAGGAAGCAAAGTTTTGAACATTAAGCCACTAAGGACTTCAAAAGCCCCTGGATTTCTGTCCTGTTCTTCAGCAAGAATCTCAATACCCTTGTCTTTGACCAGCAAATAGCGTGGAACCCGCTCATCCCCGTTCTAGTAGTGATATGCTTGGTGAAGCGTTAGCGTCAGGAGGGGGTATTTATTTTCTTTGTTTGTTTGGTTGGTTTCTTATTTCTGGTCACAGAATAAATGTGAACGTAGCTTAAGGAAGACTTTCATTTCTGCCTCCCTGCAAGAACCGATAGTCATATAAAAATAAGTCCTGTTAATGTGAGGATCTAAATTTTAGAAAGTCCAAAAATTAAAATATATCATACTCTTTTTAGAATAGCTTGCATTGAAACCAACAATGCCTGTTTTCATGGACTGCCCTCTATATTCCCACTGAAATTCATGGGAGATTTGCACTTAACCATAAGCAACATCCCGATGAAGATATGCCTCAAAGAGAATATCAGAAGGCAAAGTAAGTCTGAGAGGATTAACAGCAGAATAAAGCCCAGATTAAATCAAATAACCAAAGAAAAATTAGTAGAAGAACAAGAAAGGTTTTAATGTTTGTAAGAGGGAAATGCCGACCTCGGAGCTTTGAAAAAGGAGGGATACCCAGTAATCTTAAATCCAAGTCCAAAACTAACTCTGATTTTTACTTGTAACTCTTCTGACTTGCTCTTTAAAAAAATAATTTACATTAGTTTTATTTGTCCTGTCAGTTAAAGGAACTGAGGCTGCCAAAACACTGTCATTTCTTCTAACTGATTACTCCCCCCTTCCCATGGCTGTCATACGTGTCCCAAGTGCATTTGTCTTTGGAATGTTGTTCCTTTATTGCCTTTTGTGGGACCTGTCTTACTCTGGCATTTTTACCGCGGTAGACACATTGCTATATTACAGTAGGCCAAAGGTCATCTACACAGCCATCAATTCTAAGAATGATTTTTTGGTTAATAAAACTAATTTTCTTAGCTGAGGGCTGCTTGCTGTGAGAAGGATTTATATCGCCAGGTCATATTTTCTAGAAAGTGGTAGAATGCCAATCATTAAACTATAATTTATGATGGTCTAGTTCTTTGTCCAAAACCAAATTTTCCTTTTTTTAACATGCAAATTTTGACCACGGTAGGAAATTTGAGGTTATATGTGAAGTGTCATTGATGAAACAAATATGTGGTCTGGGAGAGTGCATAATAAGTATTATTTTCCTTCTGGCTCAGAAAGTACCTAGGCAGAGAGAACAGAGGGGAAAGTGCTGATTAAGAACCAGGATTTGTAGCCACAGAAATGTGGAACAGAAAACTGTCTTAGCCAGCTGCACTGATCTTAAAGAAATTCACTTCTCTCAGCCTAGGCATTTCCATCTGTAAAATGGGCATGACAATAATACTCACCTACTAGATTTACTTGGAGGATGAAATAGAATATGCCTCAAAAGTACTTGATACTATAAATTGAATCAGTCTAGCTAGGCTGCTTATACTGCATAACAAACAGCCCCATGTCATCACAGACTTGAAATAACTAAATATTTCTAATTTATGCTACATGCCCACTGTTGCTTGGTGAGGTGGGGCTCTGGTCGTGATAGTCGTTCAAAGGTCCAGGTGATGGAGTGGTGGCTATCTTGGACTTTGTTGGTCACATGCGAAGGGCAAAAGAGCTCTAAGGTTTTCAGGGTAGCAATAATGGGCTCAGTGTGGAAGTGACACACACCTTATCACATTCATTGGTCAGTATCAGTCCTATGACCTTGCCTACTCACAAAGGGGCCAGGAAGGCATATACTTAAGAGGCAGGGAACTGGAAATATTTGGTGAACAGCACTAATGGCTACCACAAAATGTTTTATATACATACATACCTGTATGTGTATACACAAAAGCATATATGTATTGTGTGTGTGTGTGTGTGTGTGTGTGTGTGTATGTGTGTAGAGAGAGAGAGCACCCAATTCTCTTTTTCTGCAGGTGAAGTAGGGAGTTACTCCAGGATATCAGTATCCAATTAAGGTGCCATAATCACATCCGCGTCACCAGACAAGCCACATGTGGGAGCGTCCACCCCACTGAACACCCCAGGCAAGGTAAGGAAAGGAGTGGGATCAAAAAGGGCACAATGCATCTGGGCCTCTTTTCAAGGAGAGTTTCCCTAATTTTACAGGGATGAAACCCTCCCATCATTTCTGCTAAATATTCAGAGGGACAGTTTTATGTGAGACAATCTTTCTCAGTAAGTCTATGCAGCACACATAAAGTAACTCACAAGAAAGAGAAGAGTTTGTATGGGTGACCTTATTCAGCGGCCGAATTGCCCCATACAGTGGCAGCTATGGGTAACGGGACACTCGGCTGCCGTCAGGGGGCTGGAGCAAAAGCCACGTCTGGTGTGACGCTGGGCAAGTCATGTCAGCTCCCAGAGCCGCTGTGTCCTTACGGGAGAAGCAGTGATCTTGGAGCCCAAGAAAATGAAGCCTGTCACTGTTGCCACTGTTTCCTCATCTATTTGCCATGCAGTGATGGGACTGGATGCTACGATCTTAGTTTTTTGAACGTCAAGTTTTAAGCCAGCTTTTTCACTCTCCTCTTTCACTTTCATCAAGAGGTTCTTTAGTTCCTCTTCATTTTCTGCTATAAGGGTGGTGTCATCTGCATATCTGAGGTTATTGGTGTTTCTCCCAGCAATCTTGATTCCAGCCAGTGTTTCATTCAGCCCGGCATTTCACATGATGTCCTCTGCATATAAGTTAAAAAGGCAGGGTGACAATTTATAGCTTTGATGTACTCCTTCCCCAATCTGGAACCAGTCCATTGTTCCGTGTCCAGTTCTAACTCTTGCTTCTTGACCTGTATACAGGTTTCACAGGAGGCAGGTAGAAGTGAAAGTGAAAGTTGCTCAGTCATGTCCGACTCTTTGCAACCCATGGAATTTTCCAGGCCAGAATACTGGAGTGGGTAGCCGTTCCCTTCTCAGGGAGTAAATGATCCAATCCAAGTTTAAGAGCATCTTGTCAGCTGCTGGGTTGAAAGTAGATTGCAAAGGAGCAAGAGTAGAATCCAGAAAACCAGTAAGAACCTCTTCTAGTAATCCAGACAAGAGACAAGTGGCTGGACGAGCAGTGGCGGAGGTAATGAGACATGGTGGGATTCTGGAAAGAGAATGAGTGTAGGGCTAACAGGATTTCCTAACAGACGGGATGTGGGAGATGATAGAAGTGTCAAGAATGACTCCCAGATTTTTATTATAAGCCATTATCTGAGATGGGGAAGGCTGTGGATAGAGCAGGTAAGGGAAGGAAGATCCAGGCTTGAGTTTCAGACACACTGAATTTTAGAAGTCCACCAACATCCATATGTAAATGTTGAGTAGGCAAAGGGACCTGAGTCTGCATTTGGGAGAGGAGTCTGGACTGGCGATAACATCTTTCAGCATTGTCAGCATAGAGATAATATTCAAAGTCATAAGACTGTATGGATCTCCAACAAAGCAAGGGTAGGTAAGAAGAGAAGATCAAGGACTGAGCCATGGAGGCCTCAAAACTAAAAGGACTGGGAAAGGAGGGGAACCAGTGAAGGTAACTAATGAGACTCGTAATAGAAAATGGGAGGAAGGGTGGACTCCTCCTGGACCAGTTTAGGTTCCTTGAAGCAGGCTCTATAGCCAATGAAAATAGTAGCATCCATTTTTGAGCTAATCACTCAGAAAGGGTCTTAGATTGTGCTCAGTGGCTGACATGTATGAAGATTCTCCCCTAGAACCTAAATGGAGGGTCAATTATTTATAATCCCATCCAAAGGGAAAACTGAATAATGGGAAGCAACAGTAAAGACAATCTGTCATCTTTCTACACATCCTCTTGGAGAAATAAATCGTCTCATCTCATGTACCCTTGGAACCTTTCCTTCAGACAGCTTTACACGGTTGGCTCTCTATTTACCGATTTATTCTCTGATTGTTAGCTCCTTGAAGAGGAACTCTTACTCATCTTTGAAGCCCAGGGCCTAGTCCCAGTGAATATTTGTTGAAGTGAGTTAAATATGAACATGTCAAAGTGTGTGGAGTTTTGGTCTTTCTGTGGAGTCTCCTGGGTCATCTGAAGCCTTAAAGATAAAAGGGAAAAACTGAAAAAGCTTTGAATAGTTTGATTCATCTGTTATAGACACACAGAACTTCTGACTAAAAATTTCTTTTATGAAGCTATTTCTTAATAATTGTGGCTGCAAAACAGTTAGTTTTTTTTTCTTTTTTAAAAATTTATTAATTTTTCTAATTGAAGGATAATTGCTTTACAGAATTTTGTTGTTTTCTGTCAAACATCAACATGAATCAGCCATATGGGACACCCATGTCCCCTCCCTCCTGAAACTCTCTCCCATCTCCCTCCCCATTCTACCCCTCTAGGTTGGTTCAGAGCCCCTGTTTGAGTTCCCTGAGTCATACAGAAAATTCCCATTGGCTATCTATTTTACATATGGCATTGTAAGTTTCCATGTTACTCTCTCCATACATCTCACTCTCTCTCTTCCCCTCTCCCCATGACCGTAAGTCTGTTCACTATGTCTGTTTCTCCACTGCTGCCCTACAAGGAAATTCATCAGTCCCATCTTTCTAGATTCCATATATATGCATTACTACACTTTATTTATCCTTCTCTTTTTGACTTACTTTACTCTGTGTAATAGGCTCTAGGTTTATCTACCTCATTAGAACTGACTCAAATGCATTCTTTTTTATGGCTGAGTAGTATTCCAGTGTATATATGTACCATATCTTCTTTATCTATTCATCTGTTGATGGACATTTAGATTGCTTCCATGTTCTAGCTATTGTAAACAGTGCTACAATGAACACTGGGTTACATGTGTCTTTTTCAATTTTGGTTTCCTCAGAGTATATGCCTAGTAGTAAGACTGCTGGGTCATCAGTTCAGTTCAGTTGTTCAGTCTTGTCCGACTCTTTGCAACCCCATGAATCGTAGCACGCCAGGCCTCCCTGTCCATCACCAACTCCAGGGGTTTACCCAAACTCATGTCCATCGAGTCGGTGATGCCATCCAGCCATCTCATCCTCGGTCGTCCCCTTCTCCTCCTGCCCCCAATCCCTCCCAGCATCAGAGTCTTTTCCAATGAGTCAACTCTTCGCATGAGATGGCCAAAGTACTGGAGTTTCAGCTTTAGCATCATTCCTTCTAAAGAACACCCAGGGCTGATCCCCTTCAGAATGGACTGGTTGGATCTCCTTGCAGTCCAAGGGACTCTCAAGAGTCTTCTCCAACACCACAGTTCAAAAGCATCAATTCTTCGGCACTCAGCCTTCTTCACAGTCCAACTCTCACATCCCTACATGACTACTGGAAAAACCATAGCCTTGACTAAATGGACCTTTGTTGACAAAGTAATGTCTCTGCTTTTCAATATGCTATCTAGCTTGGTCATAACTTTCCCTCCAAGGAATAAGCGTCTTTTAATTTCATGGCTGCAGTCACCATCTGCCGTGATTTTTGAGCCCCAAAAAAGTCTCTCACTGTTTCCACTGTTTCCCCATCTATTTTCCATGAAGTGATGGGACCAGATGCCATGATCTTCATTTTCTGACTGTTGAGCTTTAAGCCAACTTTTTCACTCTCCTCTTTCACTTTCATCAAGAGGCTTTTTAGTTCCTCTTCACTTTCTGCCATAAGGGTGGTGTCATCTGCATATCTGAGGTTATTGATATTTCTCCCGGCAATCTTGATTCCAGCTGTGTTTCTTCCAGCCCAGCGTTTCTCATGATGTACTCTGCATAGAAGTTAAACAAACAGGGTGACAATATACAGCCTTGACGTACTCTTTTTCCTATTTGGAACCAGTCTGTTGTTCCATGTCCAGTTCTAACTGTTGCTTCCTGACCTGCGTATAGGTTTCTCAAGAGGCAGGTCAGGTGGTCTTGTATTCCCATCTCTTTCAGAATTTTCCACAGTTGATTGTGATCCACACAGTCAAAGGCTTTGGCATAGTTAATATGGTGGTTTTATTCCTAGTTTTTAAAGGAATCTCCATATGGTCTTCCATAGAATTCCCACCAGCAATGCAAGAGGGTTCCCTTTTCTCCACACCTTCTCCAGATTCATTGTTTGTAGAGTTTTTGATGATGGTCATTCCAAAGCAGTTAGTTCTTTAATAGCTTTGAGACAGAGATATCAACATATACACAGTATTTTACATACATATTATATATACATTATATAATATAAACTATATAGTTTATAAATATTGATTAAAACTCAAATGATAATATAGTTGGCCAAAAGGGTCTAGTGCATACTGAAAGTAAAAGCCTTAGGAGGAAACCAAATAGATAGGCATGCGCTCTGCTATTTAAGACTTTTTCTCTACATGGCTATAATTTTTTTGTTGGGCATGATTTGTTGGGAGTATATTGCACTCAGTCATTGACTTTATACATTTTGGAAATATTTTCCACTGTTACCTCCTCCCATAGGCATATTAGAATATATCTGTCCACATGGGTATTGTCAGAAATTGAAGCACTAACATAACCTCTTTAAATTACAAAAGATTCCAAAGATTTATTTGTTTGATTGTTTGATTTTAGAAGATGATGGGAGACTATTGAAACAGTCCTTTTGAATATTTGAAAGCATTTGATACAACAAATATTTGATCCTTATCAAATAAATTGTCAGCATCCAAAATTTCCCTTTGAAGGTAAATTCTTTAAGTTCTAAAAAGCACTGGTTGTGAGAATGAAGACTTACAGAAACATTAGTCACTGCCATGGAATCAGCCAGCTCAACCTGCATACGGTGCTTCCCAGTTCTTTAATTATTAAGCAAGTCACCTATTTTGTTAGGCTAGGCTCTCTTAGCAGTGAAATAAAAAAGAGAGCACATCTGAAAAACCAGATAATATAATGAATAAGACATTTGGTAAATAAGAGCAATTAAACATCAAAAAGAGCACACATCTGAAAAGGCAGATAATAGAGCAGGTAAAGACATTTGGTAAATATGACCAAATAACGATGTTGTAAAACCTCAACCCGAATCAGCTATTCAGGATAAGATTCTATACCAAGTGATCTTTCCCCCTTTACTAGATCCATTTAGATTTTAAAAATCAAGATAAACTCCAAAGATCAAAAAGAAGTTGTTCTTCTGACTGGGGTGAGGCTAGACATGCAATGAGATGCACCCACATGTACTTTAAGAGGAAAGGGTTTGTGTTGAGGAGACATGGATGTTCCCTTAGCACAGCTAAGGGTCCCTTCCTCTGGTTCTGAGGTGGGGACCCAGTATCTGAAGTGGGGACCTGGTAAAGTTGGGATGGGAAAGCAGAGTTTCTTTGGAGGGGGTGTAGGGTAGGGCTACGAGAGGACATGAGTTCTCCCATGAAGTGTTTTCCCTGTTTGGTGCTAGTGATGGTTTTATGTTGTTGTTATTGGCTCAGTTGCAGGGCTAGTGTCTTTCCTGTGTCCTTGACAATGGCATTAAATGATTCCTTGCATGTGCAAAGTCCTATTAATCCGGTGAGCTACTTTGGCAACTTGAAAATGATCAGAGCATGGTTGATGACCATGCTGGCCAGTTTGTGAAAGCTTTAGAAAAGGGCCAGGAAAGTCACTTCATTTAAGAGATCTTCTTCCCTTCTGTGGTCACCCAAACCTCCTCTGCCCGACCACTCAGCAGCCTCCCTGGGGCCACTGTAGTCAGCCTTGCCGGACACAGGGTCATTTCAGGTGGTGATCATTGCCTTCTTCTCCCTCCAGGGAACAACTTCTCTTCATAAGGATTCTCTTTCCCAGCAAGCAGAGATGACCTGGAAATTTGATAGTGCCAGAGTTACAAACTATACTCTCTCAAGAGAGAAATATTACCTTATAGAAACTAGCTTTTATCCTGCTGAGCAACTGTATTCGGCTGTAGGGATTGTCTCTTATTAGAGCCGTGAGAGCCGAGCAAAGCATGTAGGGCTATCTTCCTCACACCAAAAAAGCTGCTGGAATCGCGTGTGACCCTGAAAAGGAACCACAGTGTGACTAAGGGGGGAGCCTAGAAGAGACAAAAATGTCAGCATAAGCCAGTGCATTGCTCATGCAGAGTGAGTTTGAATACTCTTAAACACACCAGGAGAAAAGTTCTCAAGGTTTTGAAACTCCTGGGCGATGGTGGAGTTCTTGGCTAACTTCCTTGAACATTATTAGGCATTACAAGTGTCCTTCACATCCATGCAGTCTCATAAGAATGAAAAAATTGCTGTGGGGATTTTTGGATTTAATCTTCAGGAGTTCTAAAGTCTTTATTTTTCCATTTATCAATAAAACCAAACTTTTATCATATAGAATAGGGTAGAAGAGATTGGGAAGTAATTTTATAACAAGAAGGATAATAAATTTGTTAAATAATAGTCATTGAGCACTTACTGTGTGCCAGGCACTGTGGCGGGGTGGGGGGTTGGTCAGTGATCCTGCAGACACAGTCCCTATCCTCATGACTCTTACACGCTAGCGGGCAGGACAGGTACAGAGCAAGCGTGACAAGCTAGTCCTGCCTAAGGAAAATGTGAGGATGGAATTGACAGTCTCCCAGTTCAGAGAGAACTAAGGGCATCTCCTTGCAGGATTTGGACATCTAGTCTGCTAGAGAGAATGCAACTTTAAAAATGCTCTTGAGGACTTCCATGGTGGTCCAGTGATTAGGAATTTGCTTTCCAATGCAGAGGGCATGGGTTTGATTCCTGGTTGGGGAATTAAGATCCCACATGTGGTGGGCCAACTAAGCCCGCGTACCACAATGAAGATCCAACAAAGCCAAAATAAATAAATTTTTAAAAAATACTCGTGATTCCTTTTTTTCCCCCTTTTTCACTAAGCTGCCCTTTGGACATGCAAAACCATGTCCATGGAGACCCTTATTCCTTCTCAGGGACTCTGAAGAGCGTGTTAGTCACTCAGCCGTGTTGGACTCTGCAACCCCATGGACTGTATAGCCCGTCAAGCTCCTCTGCACAGAATTCTCCAGGCAAGAATATTCGAGTGGATAGCCATCCACTTCTCCAGGGACTCTGAAGGTCTCAGTTATTCTTAGGCAACACCTTAGAAAGAACAAACTTACAGCAGTTTTATTTCTTTTTTTGGCTTTTCAGATATATTTCCTCTCACAACAGCTTCTCCAAATCTGTTTTACCCTATGATTTACTGTACCATTTTCAAAAACCTACATATATATATATATATATATATGTTAAATAAGGTTAAACAGAATTCCCAAATATCTATTCGTTCCAGTTGACATAGCAGATCTGAATTTCTAAAGAATAATGATGCTCAAATTTGCAAACTTGAACAATGTCCGTTCATACCAAACCATGAGCGGAAATATTTTTTCTTCACCTGAAAGTCTGAACTAATAATTTTAATATTTTTAAAAATTTTAATAAGGAATATTTTTAAATATATACCAAAGTGAAGAGGATAACCTGTTGAATCCCAGTGTACTCATTTAAGCTTCCAAAGTTTTGTAACTTTTATTTTCTCTATACAGGTTCCCCCATCACACATAGATATCTTTTTAAGAAATTTCTGGAGTACTTAAAATTTAATTTCAAACACTAATAATGTCACTCACAAATATCTCAGTCTTCCTGTTTAACAGATAAAGAGATTTTAAATATAACTCGCCATCACCACAACTAACAAAATTAATAAACATGCTTTAGTATCATGCGGGCTTCCCAGTTCTAATTCTTTTTTCCTATTCAGTCTAATAGCAATTTATTATAACATCTTTTTTGTTATTGTTTTCCTTCTTTCATTTTTGTGTTTCCTATTTTATTAACTATCTTTTGTCTTTATTAATTCCCACTGTATACTCTTCAGTTTATCTAAGTATCCTTTTACTAATTCTTAAGATGGATGTATTAATTTTCTCAGACTACCATAACAAACTGGGCTTCCCTGGTGGTTCAGACGGTAAAGCGCCTGTCTGCAATGCGGGAGACCCGAGTTTGATCCCTGGATCGGGAGGATCCCCTGGAGAAGGCAATGGCAATCCACTCCAGCACTCTTGCCTGGAAAATCCCATGGATGGAGGAGCCTGATAGGCTACAGTTCATGAGGTCGCAAAGAGTCGGACACGACTGAGCGACTTCACTTTCACTTTCACCATAACAAACTACCTTGGAGTGGGTGGTTTAAACAACAGAAATTTATCTCTCACAGTTCTGGAGGCTAGAAGTCCAAGATCAAGGTGTGGGTGGGTCTGGTTCTTCCAACACCCCTCTCCTTGACTTGCAGATAACTTTCTCATCCCTGTGTTCTACATGATTGTTTCTCAGTCAGTGCATTGTCTGTGTCCTAATCTCTTCTTATAAGGACACCAGTCATATTGAATCAGAGACCAACTATATGACCTCATTTTACCCAAATTAGCTCTTTAAAGGCCTTATAATCAAACATACTTACTTTTGGAGATGCTAGGTATTAGGATTTCGACATATGAATTTTGGATAGACATAATTCAGCCCTAACAATAAGTCTAAATTACTTTATTTTCAAATTTCTTCAAACATGAAAGGATTTGAGGCTGTACATTGTTCTCTGAACATAAATTCAGTTTTTTTAATATTAAGAATTTAATGTTAAATGTTCACTTTTTCATGCTTTCTAGATAATATGTAATTTCAGTTTAAAATTTTCTCTCTGAGAGGTTATTTAGGAGAGTGTTTCTTAACTTCCAAAATGTAAAGATGTTTTACGCTTTAGTTTTTATTTGCTTCTAATTTTGTGATTTCTGAGTATTCTCTCTTGAAAAAAAAATTTTTTAACTTTTCTTTGTAGTCAAACATACCATCAATTTCTGCATGTTTTATAGTCATACAAGAATGCACACTCTGAATTGGTAGGAAACAAAGTATTATATATAATTTTATTACATCTACCTTATTGCTTTTACTAGTCAATTTCTCTATGCCCTTATTCCTTAGTGTACTGAATATTTCTTTGTTCCAAATACCTTTTCAAGTGTTCTTGTATAGCAAACAGCCTCAGAAGACAAAGATTGTGTCATTTTCCAGCACAAAAAGCAAATTTACTTACTGTCCAATAGAATAAAAATAATCTGTCCCTTTAGGGGCAAAAATCAGGCAGGTTTACTGTTCATTATTCCCATAATGGTAAGCTTTTTATTTAAGGGAACATGCCCAAATTTCAGAGCTAGTTACATTTTAAGTAACATAAGTGAATATTGTCTTCTTGTTTATTTGTGTGTCTAGCTATGATTTTAGACGCATGAAGGGGTGGAATGCCCACAGGATGAAGGCCAATATGAAAGCCATTATTAAGAAGTCAAAGAGAGAAGTCTAGATTGTTTTCCTTTCTTTAAGAGTCACAGCTTTTGTCTAAGTACTAAAGTTTAATGCTAAGTACTACAGTACTAAACTTTCTGCATGGGAGCCTAAATAAAACCTCAAAATTTTTTTTTAACTTAGACCTTTAAAGTAACTGTAAAAATATTCATTTTCCCATTTCTGGGAAAATTATGTTATAAAAAACTATTTGGAAAGATTCTGACACTTTATGCAATTTCAATGTAATGAATCGAAAAATAAATATAATTTCATAGTGCAACTGACTTTGACAATGAATAAGATATATTTTAATCCCACAATATGAGTGTTGAGTTTTTATTTCTGTTTCTTGTGCTGACTGAATAGTTTGGTTATTATGAGGGAGTTTAATATTATCCTAAATATTATATTATTTAATATTATGAGGGAGTTTAACTCATATGCTTTAATATGAGTTAAAGGAATATGTGGATATACACTAGTCTTAAATTTAGATTATATTCCATGAAAAAATAAGTACAACAGAATTTAGAAATATAGAGGAGGGAATACCATCAGCAAGGCTATTTTTGATTTGCTTGTTGGTGTTGGGAAAGCTTAAAGTAAGCCAAGTTTTAAGAAATAGATGTCAGTATGCCAAAAGTTGACTATGCAATATAGGAATATGTATAGTCTGGCACACTAGAAAATGATTTGCTATTAGTGTCATGTTTAAATGAGCAAAACATTTGTCTCAGCAAAAATTTATATCAAGGTTCTGGGAACTTTTCTGTAAAAGCAAGGCAGTATATATTTTATACTTTGTAAGCCGTATGAGCTCTGTTATAACTACTCAACTGTGTCATTGTGGAAAAGTCGCTTCAGCCATGTCCGACTCTGTGCGACCCCATGGATTGCAGCCTACCAGGCTCTTCCATCCATAGGATTTTCCAGGCAAGAGTACTGGAATGGGTTGCCATTGCCTTCTCTGAAATGAGCATGGTTGTATTCCAATTAAACTTTATAAAAATTTAACAAATAAAAACTTACAAAACAAGAAGCAGGCTAGATTTGACCCATGGGCCACAGTTTGCTGATACTTGGCTTGGACGATCATTTGTCAATGTTCAAAGTTGAAAAAAAAACATTTTTTGGCGGGGGGGACTATCTCCTCCTACCATAAAAAATTTTAGAGTCACAGCTTTTGTGACCCATGTAATCCATCTCTTCATCAATGTTAATACTATTAATTTTATGTCTACGAAAAGTGTAGACTCATTTCAGCAGCCCTATAAGAATTACTAGCTTTGGTATTGAAATGTTTAGACATGTATATAAAAATTTTACTCTGGCTCATTAGAAATCTTTAATGCTGACATAGCACTAAGCAAGCAGTGCTCCTTTCTCCAAAGGCTGAATTTCATCTTCACAAGACTCCATCTTTAAGTTTCTAAGTTTTATTAATTCCAATTTCTTCCTTTTGTTTTCCCAGACCTTGCAGTAGTGGTAGGGGCTTCTTGCAGTTGCTATGTCTGTGAGAGCATGCAGTTACCTTCTTTAGAAACTGTTTGGTTATCAAGTTGATAATTTTGTATGTTGTTGCTGTTCAGTCACTCAGTTGTGTTATACTCTTTGCAGCCCCATAGACTGTAGCATGCCAGGCCTCCCTGCCCTATGCAAAAGCTAAAATTTTGTATAGCTAACAATTCTTTGAATTAAATTCTCTCTGTTCCAATATGGATGTGGTTTTGTCTCCTGAGTGGACGCTAACTGATACATATCCTGAAGCAAAACTCAATTCACTTATTGGAAAATTATCAACTGTTTTTGGAACAACTTGAGTATGTTAGTCTACTTTTCCAACTGTAAATTTTGTAAAATCTAAATACAGGTCAAATATCCCCATGTAAATTAGTGTCAACTTGAGATGTACTATAAACCAGCAACCCACTCCAATATTCTTGCCTGGAGAATCCCATGGACGGAGGAGCCTGGTAGGAGGAGCCTGGTGGGCTACAGTCCACGGGGTCACAGAGTTGGACAGACTGAGCGACTTCACTTTCACTTTCATAAACATAAAAAGAATATAGAATCTCCTTATTAATTTTTAATGGTGATTACATGTCAAAATAATAAAAATTTGAATATATTAGGTTAAATAAAATATACTAGTAAAATTGCTTTCACTTGTTTCGTGTTTCTAAATGCGCCTATTTGAAAATTACATAAGCATATTTACATATTTGGCTCCCATGATACTGCAATTGGACAGTGCTGTTTTATGTTTTTTCCTACATTTTCATCATGTTTTTCATGAGAATAAGAATCCAAAGGAGGGCAGAAGAACTGCCAGAAGACTGAGGGAGGAAAAAAGGGAAATTTTTTTCTTTTTAAAATATACCTCAGGGTCACAATACTTGAGCTTGGTTTTCAAAGCTAAATTACATTTTAACATACTGTGGAGGGCCATCCAAATTTTCCTTTTGCTTAGTAATTTAATTTTATTCTATATTGGCTGTAATATTTGCGCCATTGGCTAGAACCCCCTTAAATATTTTTCAATTAAATAGATTGATTTCTGCAACAAGATTTGGCTGTATAAACCTTTGGCAAAATATATTTTTTGGTTCAACATTAAATATATATATATATCCTGGTTTGTTAAAAATAAATAACTAGACTTTCATGCATTTTAAAACCGAAATGTTATATTGAACTTTTAACATGACAAACCCAAATGCACAAATGGTAATAAGTACTGTGACTTTGTTGGATTCATTAATTTTAATTTAACCAGAGAAATGAATTAAAAATTTAAAGGAGAATTCCATGAACAGAGGACCCTGGTGGGGTACAGTCCATGGGGTCCCAGAAAGTTGGACACGACTGAGCAACTAACACTTTTCACTTTCAATAGCTTTCAGACAGGGAAATCAGTTGTGGCAATCAATTTAGAGCATCAAGTGTTAACTCAAAAAGGAAGGATTTGGCCCTAAAAATGGGGCTATAACTAGAACTCAGCATCTTCTCAGGTAACTTGGAAAGGAGATCTAGCCTTGAGGGGATCAAACCAATAGAATTTAACTCTGTCTTTAAGAAGTATTAGTCCACAACCCTTCCTTCTTTTGAGAACTGCTCCTTCTAGCTCTTGTGTGGTCCTGGTGTCAAAGTTGTCAGATAAAATACACAACATCCAGTTAAACTTGAATTTCAGAAAAACAATAAATAAATGGCCAACTCTATCTGCCAATCAGAATGTTCACAGAAGTTCATGTGACCCAGGACTGACCAACCACAGTATCTAAAACCCTCTGTTCACATTGATTGGTCTAATACATAAATATTGTCCCTGCTACTGCTACTGCTAAGTCACTTCAGTCGTGTCCGACTCTGTGTGACCCCATAGACAGCAGCCCACCAGGCTCCCCTATCCCTGAGATTCTCCAGGCAAGAACACTGGAGTGGGTTGCCATTTCCTTCTCCAATCCATGAAAGTGAAAAGTGAAAGTGAAGTCGCTCAGTCATGTCCGACCCTCAGCGACCCCATGGATTGCAGCCTTCCAGGCTCCCCCGTCCATGGGATTTTCCAGGCAAGAGTACTGGAGTGGGGTGCCATTGCCTTCTCCAAATATTGTCCCAAGTAGGGCCAATTACAGCCTTTCCATGTGATTTGATACAAGGAATCTGGGAGAGAGATGGTCTCTTTTCCTTTTGTGTTTCAAGCTACAAGGATTGGAGGTGGGTGGGCAGCAGTAATTTTTTCTGACATTTGGAAAGAGTCTGCATACAGTAGGTAAGAAAAAATGCTAAGTGCTGTAGGGAAAAAAAAAAAAAAAAAAGTATTGTACAAAGGACCAGATATGAAGACAGAGAGAAATTGTTCTGACCATTTCTTCTGTTTGGAATTATGCCTGCTATTCTGTGCTTAGGTTTGACTGTGATTAAGTACTCTTCCTCTAGCAATGCCAGATAAACTCAGTTGCAATTTCTTACCCTACAACACACATTAAACAAAGCCATCATCTTGGCCACTGTGCCACTATAAACATGTATTTTCTTATATGTTTGGCATCATTTCTCTAAAATTCTACTGAGTAGGGTGGTGTACAGATGTGATATATCTCACATCTGTTCTTTGCTAATAAATCTATGGTGTTGCTGTCATGAACACTTTCCAGGCAGATCGCAAGTTTCCCTTCCTTTGAAGAGTACTTATAAGAATGCAGTGTAAATGCATATTTTTACATTTCTTACTTCAACTCTATTACCATTCCATTCATTTTCTAAGACTGCCCCATCATAGGCAGTACTTGCAGACATTAATTGGGGGGCTTCTATTTTTGGGATCCTGAAGGCACTGATGCTACTAATGCTGGCTTCAGAGAAAGGAGTAGCCCCCTAACTTTAGCTTGAATTCCACAGTCTGCCAAGTACAGTGCAGGAAGGGCATGACTGGCTGTTTATTTGGTGGAACCCAATGCAAAATAAAAACCCAGAAATGAAATATATATATGGTTTAAGAATTTCAAGATGGCAACAGCAAAGCAATAAACCAAGCTTGGGGCCTAAGCAAGGTCCTGTGTAATTGCACAGGTCAAAGACCCTGGAGCCAGCCCTACCTGACAGTCACAGTTAATCTCTTGATACCTTAAGTTTCTTATCTGTAGAATGAGAGGAAACACTGGCTTGTTAGTGTAACAGATATTAAATGAGTTATTTGTGAAATTTGTGATGCTCCAGACACACAGTAGTTTCTTGGTAAAAACAGTAACCACCATCTGACTGCCTTATATGCAGAAGCCAGGAGTAAGGTGTCTGGAGTCAACCAGACATGGGCTCAGATCCTAGCTCTGCCACTTATTTGGGTCAATTATGTAACGTCTCTAAAGTTCCAACTTCTGACCTGTAAAGAGGAATTAGTCAATGCATCTACTCCTGAAAAAATTATTTTGAGGACTCGGGGAAATATTACATTTAAAGCATTTAGCACAATGCTTGGTACACAGAGTCACTAAGTGTTAGCTGTTCTTGCTGTCTTTGGAACTCTGCATTCAGATGCTTATATCTTTCCTTTTCTCCTTTGCTTTTCGCCTCTCTTCTTTTCACAGCTATTTGTAAGGCCTCCCCAGACAGCCATTTTGCTTTTTTGCATTTCTTTTCCATGGGGATGGTCTTGATCCCTGTCTCCTGTACAATGTCACGAACCTCATTCCATAGTTCATCAGGCACTCTATCAGATCTAGGCCCTTAAATCTATTTCTCACTTCCACTGTATC
>SJXO01001409.1:11698-39880 GCA_006408615.1 Connochaetes taurinus | reverse complement strand
TGAAAGAGATGGGAATACCAGACCACCTGACCTGCCTCTTGAGAAATCTGTATGCAGGCCAGGAAGCAACAGTTAGAACTGGACATGGAACAACAGACTGGTTCCAAATAGGAAAAGGAGTACGTCAAGGCTGTATATTGTCACCCTGCCTGTTTAACTTCTATGCAGAGTACATCATGAGAAACGCTGGACTGGAAGAAACACAAGCTGGAATCAAGATTGCCGGGAGAAATATCAATAACCTCAGATATGCAGATGACACCACCCTTATAGCAGAAAGTGAAGAGGAGCTAAAGAGCCTCTTGATGAAAGTGAAAGAGGAGAGTGAAAAAGTTGGCTTAAGGCTCAGCATTCAGAAAATGAAGATCATGGCATCCCGTCCCATGACTTCATGGGAAATAGATGGGGAAACAGTGGAAACAGTGTCAGACTTTAATTTTCTGGGGCTCCAAAATCTCTGCAGGTGGTGACTGCAGCCATGAAATTAAAAGATGCGTACTCCTTGGAAGAAAAGTTATGACCAGCCTAGATAGTATATTCAAAAACAGAGACATTACTTTGCCGACTAAGGTCTGCCTAGTCAAGGCTATGGTTTTTCCTGTGGTCATGTATGGATGTGAGAGTTGGACTGTGAAGAAGGCTGAGCACCGAAGAATTGATGCTTTTGAACTGTGGTGTTGGAGAAGACTCTTGAGGGTCCCTTGGACTGCAAGGAGATCCAACCAGTCCGTTCTGAAGGAGATCAACCCTGGGATTTCTTTGGAAGGAATGATGCTAAAGCTGAAACTCCAGTACTTTGGCCACCTCATGCGAACAGTTGACTCATTGGAAAAGACTCTGATGCTGGGAGGGATTGGGGGCAGGAGGAGAAGGGGACGATCGAGGATGAGATGGCTGGATGGCATCACGGACTCAATGGAAGTGAGTCTGAGTGAACTCCGGGAGATGGTGATGGACAGGGAGGCCTGGCGTGCTGCGATTCATGGGGTTGCAGAGTCGGACACGACTGAGCAACTGAACTGAACTGAACTGAACTGAATGGCTCTTTGCCAGGCACTGTGCCAAATGTTTTATGTCTACTAGCTCATTGAATCCTTACAACACCTGAAAGTTTAGATGTCGTTACTTTCAGTAAATTGCAATTGAGGAAGGTAAGTGCTTTTCCTACTGTCACATTGTTACTATGTGGAGGGGCCATAATTGAGAGTGCAGGTCTCCCTGATTCTAGAACCTCTGCCTTAACCATTGGGCAGACCGTCTTTGGCTGTAGTTTTCCCTTTCCTCACTCACTCCTGAATCCTTATGTCTGTCTGCCTCCCTGTAACTGCCGGTGGTGAGGGATGGTGTAGCACATACAATATAAGGAAATTTTTTTTAATTAATATATTTGAATGGCCATTGGAAGATTCCTCTCCATGCATCTGTCTGTCTATCTGCCTGTCTATCTTATGAAAAGCAAAGGAGAAGTGCTGGCCACAAAAGCAATGACAGATTTAATGAAACTTGAACTCTTGAAGACTGGTTTGAGACTTAAAGAGGTTTATCAAACTTCAGTCAGAGCTGCGCTTGTTTACCCCCTAATTATATGTTCTTAATTTGGGTGTTTCTGAAACAATACTCTGAGTGGCCTTTTATGTTATTTTTCTTTTCACTGAGCAATTATCGTTTTTCTTTTGAATGGATGCTGCCAGTTTCTTACATAAAACTGAGGTAACACTAGTCACACCCTTGTGTCGAGTCGCAACACAAAAGCAGTTAAAATTGCACTAGAGCTCAGATCAGTCTCTGCTTGTTCAGTCTTTGTTTTCTAACGATCAGGATGTTGTTATTTTATTTTGCTTTCATCCTAGCACTGGAGTTTGGCCTTAGGTTCTAAGCCTGAAGAAAGTAGAGTTGTGGGGACATGCTTTGGCTTTGCCGTCTCTGGAACACTAAAAGTGCTTCACGCTGTTTGGAAATACATAGTAATCAGTACTTTTTTAGGACTTTTTCTAGATCAAAATTTTCTTCTTCCTCTGAAACATAAGGTGATAGCATATACAAGAGAGTTAAACTTGCCATTTGTTTCTCTCTTTTTTTTTTTTTGCAGTTTGTATTTTTAATTAAAGAGCAAGCCTTTCTATTAAATGCCTTTTATAAGCCTGCCCTCTACTAGGATTGAAGAGAGGCCTATGCCTAAATTTATCATTGCTAAATTAAACAGAATAATAAACTAAGCGGTTACCTTTGTCCATTTCACTTTTTTCTCTTTCAGCATTTCTTGCTTCTTTCCTCTCTTAAACAGCTTTTTTCCTCCTCACATCCTCCAAAGACTGTATTCTGAGAGATGTTAATAGTGATTGCACTTACTAGGCACAGTTCAGAAAGTTTAGAAAAAGTTATGTTAATAATAAGAACAGCTTTTACTGAGTGCTTTTATGAGCTGGCTAAGTGCTTTATATTCCTCATTTAAGACATCATTTAATTTTCCCAATAAATCTGTAAGATAAGGCTACTATTATCCTAATATTATTTTTGTGTAAGTCACCCTACAGATAGGTGGGAGAGTCATTATGCTAAACCAGATGGTTTCCTCAATGGGTATGTCTTACTCACCTCCACCAAACCCAACATAATTAGACTTCAGTAGATTTCATTATTGCACAACTTCTCAGAGCCTTTAGTATGCTGCAGTGAACTTCCAAGATGAGAACATAGTTTACTGAAAGTGAAGAAAAAAACTGAAAGTGTTAGTGGCTCAGTTGTGTCAGACTCTTTGGCACTCCCATGGACTATCCCCTGCCAGACTCTGTCCATGGAATTCTCCAGGCAAGAATACTGGACTAGGTAGCTATTTCCTTCTCCAGGGAACTTTCCCAACCCAGGGGTGGAACCCAGGTCTCTTACATTGCTGGTGGATTCTTTACTGTCTGAGCCATGAGGGAAGCCCACTCAAGCTGGTACAAATAAAAGAGCAGTTTATTGTAAAGATCCAGTTCTCACAGAATCCAAGGATGGAAAATAAAACTGTTTTATTTTAAAATGAAAGTAGTATCTTAGCTCCTGGAAGGACTCTCAAGAATGAAGTCTTTCTGTCTTTCTTAGGGCTACAGGATCTCTTGTCTTCATTTCTCTCTAGCATCTTCTCCATTTGCCTGTTCCTCCTTACTGTTTGACTGGCAGTGTCTATTCATCTCACATGTGGCAAAACCTGGCCATCACACCCGTGTCTGCATGACCTTCCAGTGCTGGCAACTACTCTCTTCAGCTCTTGCTTCAGATTCACAAGATTGAAAATTTGAATGGCTCCCCTTGATTAGATGTTTTTCCCTGGTCATGAGTTGTGGCCGTGGGGTAGGCTCATGTAACTTGTGGCCCCTCCAAGCAGGGACCGTGCCAGAAGAAACAATGATAGATCTGTCTTCTACTTAAAAAATCAGGCAATAAGACTGAGAATTATTCAAAGATAAGCCTAATCTTTTTTCCTCATTTCATATTTTTATGAGTCTTCATAGGAAATGGCATTTTAGTACATCTAGAGTACACTTAAAAGAATAGTACAGCTATTCTTTTAAAAGAAAGATAAGACTTCATAAAATTAGTAGTTACTTGTCACTCTGGGACCTTCAAGGCACATCCTTGATCCTAGATTCAGAGCTTGTTTAGGATATATATATATCTGTATTGTGGAGTTGAGTTCAACCCCTAACTAGACAATGAATGAGTCCCTTTGGAGTCCTCCATTAAAGGCTCAGAAATCTAGGGTATTGGAAAGAATTTAAGAAATGTCCAACTGAATTGCTCTTCTAAGGACCATATCTTTAAGGATGGTTGTATGACAAGGTATTTTCCAGAGGTTGTTGGTAAATGTTCAAGGAAGGCAAAAGGATTAGACAGCACAGGACTGCCTAAAACTCCCAGAAGGGCAGGGGTGGTAGCAGCAACCTAGCCTAGTTATAACCAACTGGTCTACCCCATATTCCTACATGATGTGAGGAGAGTAAAGGCCAAGTGATTCAATTTTTTATAAATTTTGGCTGTCCTTTTGCATTAATGTAATAAAAATCATCATTAACAAAACATTAGTAGAGAAGTGGGTAGCATTTTACTGCTGGATAACACCTTTGATCCTGGCTCCTTTGTGGCATCCAAGGGGTCATCCTGAAGTGGAAAATGAAAAACCACAGTGAGACTTTGTTCTAACTTTCTGGAGGGGAGAGTGATTTTCATAATAGTCCTATTTGAAATGGACTTGAAAACTTTCCTCCACTGCTTCCAGCTCAACCTTGGGTGGAGTTGATAAGCTAAGAGAAAGAAGCCTGGTGTTGTATGGAATGTGTAGGGCAAAAGGACAGTGAAAGTACAGAAAGACCAGCAGTAACAGAGGACATTTTTTGCTGTTAGGGTAGCAAACTTCTGTACTATAAAGACATAGCACAGTTCACAAAGGGAGTCAGTGAAGCTCTGTGACCTTTGGACAACTGCAGGCAGTACCCCAACTATACCCCAAGAAGATGTCCACTGGTCTCCTAGGACAGCATGGGACCTAAGAAGAGAGTGTCTCAGGTAGGATGGAAAAGTACAAAGCAGAAAAGAAGCAGAAAAACATCAAAACAAGACTCAGTTGTTTGTGGCTATAGATCCACTCTCTAGGAAAGGAGAACTTGTATTGAAATAAGACCATTGTACATCTAAGTTAATAGTGAGTAATTCTGAATATATAAACTCCCCTATAGTATAATTCAGATAGTTTCCAAAGTAAAGTAAAGCAAAAGTCGCTCAGTCATGTCTGATTCTTTCGACCCCATGGAATACACTGTCCATGGAATTCTCTAGACTAGAATACTGCAGTAGCCTTTTACTTCTCCAGGGGATCTTCTCAACCCAGGAACTGAACCCAGGTCTCCCACATTGCAGGCAGATTCTTTACCAGCTGAGCCACAAGGGAAGCCCAAGAATACTGGAGTGGGTAGCCTATCCCTTCTCCAGCAGCTCTTTCTGACCGAGGAATCAAACAGGGATCTCCTGCATTGCAGGTGGATTCTTTACCAAATGAGCTATCAGAGAAGCCCTAATTTCCAAAAGTGTATTTTAAAAGCACCTCTTTCAGATTTGTTACAGTAAGACATCTGGACTGGGGAAAACCTTAACTGTGCCCACTTACTGCTAAGTCGCTTCAGTCGTGTCCGACTCTGTAGGCCCAGCTTAAATAGGGGATCCTATCAGAAGTGAAATTATAATGCAAACTACTGCTGCCCCAGACTGATTTGTGAATATTTACACTTTATCTTCTTAATATTGATATATGTTATAAACTCATTTTTGTTAATTAAACCTCAGTATAAAAAGATGCAAACTACTATCTTGATTAGAAGAGGGGCTCTAGAGTTGTAGAGCACACTGCTATACAGATATCAAATCCTTACTACCAAAAGATGACAGGGTGACAAGGATGATCAAAAAAAAATTAAAAAGGGAAGATAACAGATTAAGATCCTGCTTAAACATAAAGGGCAATTCTTAACACAAATTAGCAAATAATATTCAACAATATTTTTAAAAATGTATACATTTTGACCAGGAAGGGTTTATCCTGGAACTAACTGGAAGGTAGTTTTAATATACAAAAATCAATCATATAAGCACAATCACTATATTAATACAATAAAAAAGAAAAACTATATAATAATTCCCATGGGGTCAGAAAAACTTTTGACATGATTAACATCAATTTATGATTTAAAAATTATCAAAATATGAAAAAGATTGGGAAGTTGCACAGATGCTTGCTCTCTATTCAGCATTGTACTAGGGGGTCCTAGCCATCGCAATAAGGTAAGACAAAATTATAAATACTGGAGAGAAAAAGAAAGAATTCATTTGCTGAAGACATGACTATAGAGAAAATGCTAATGAACCTTACATTCTAGTAAGAACTAATAAGTCAGTTTAGCAAGATCATAAGCTACAAGATTAGTATAACAAAATCAGTTATACATCTATATGCTGGCCATAAGCAATTGGAAAATTAAATTCAAAAACTAAATTCCATTTATAACAGTATCCCAAAACAAAACCTACTTACAAATAAAATCATAAGAAATTGTATGCAAGACCCCTACAGTAAAAACTGCTAAACATTACCAGGAAAAGAAAAAAAAAATTCAAGTCCTAAATTAGTGGAAACATTCTATTGTCATGAATTGGAAGACAGTATTCTTAGGAAGTCAGTTATCCACAAATTGATTAATAAACTAAAAAGTGCAAACACCAAAATCTCAATAGGCAATCCCCAAAATTGGCAAGCTGATATTGAAATATATAACAAAATGCAAGTGCCTTGGAATAACTAATGCAATTTTTTAAAGAACAAAATGAGAATATATCATTACCTTATTTTATAAAATTATAAAAATCAATTCAGTGTTGATGAAAGGATAGACTAACAGAACAGAGTCAGAAATAGACATCCACATGTATATAGATAATTGATGTTTCAACAAAGGTGCCAGAAAAATTCAACAAGGAAAATAAAAGTCTTTTTGAAGAAATAGTGCTGGGATTGGCTATACTCTAATACAAAATAAAAAGTTTTTTTTTTAATAAAGTCTTCCTGGTAAAAATAGTGCCAGAATAATTGAATATCTTATGGGGAACACAGGCTTTTATCCTATCATACACTAAAATTAACCCCAAATGGGTCACAGATGTAAAAGCAAAACATAAAACTTCTAAAACAATGTGTAAAAGAAAATAATCTTTGAAAACTTTAAACCTTCAAATATTCCTTAGCCACAAAAAGGTGTACTCCATAAAACAAAGAACTGATAAACTGAACTTCATTAAAACTAAAACCTTTTGTTCAAAATACACCATGAAATAAACAAAAGGCAAGTCACAAAATGGAAGAACATATTCAATAGATAGATGAATATTTGTAGATGATAGGTAGATCTGACAAAAGATTGTATCCAGGATACATAAAAAAACTCTTCCAAGTCAATAAGAAAACAAATCCTTAAATGAGCAAAAATTTGAACAAACTCTTCACAAAACAAGATATAAGAATGGTAAATAAGCATGTCATTCGACATAGGGAAATACAAATTAAAACCACAGTGAAACACTACTACACATTCATCGTGTGCCTGCATGTTCAGTCACTAACTCCTCTGTCCATGATATTTCCCAAGCACAGATACTGGAGTGGGTTGCCATTTACTTCTAAAGGGGATCTAACCAACCCGGGGTTCAACTGAATCTACGTCTCCTGCTTGGCAGGCAGATTCTTTACCACTGAGCCACCTGGGAAGCCCACATATTCATTAAGCAGCTAGAATTAAAAAGACTGACAGTTTTGGGCTTCCTAGGTGATCCAGTGGTTAAGAATCTACCTGCCAACCCAGGGGGCACAGATTCATCTCTGGTCCCTAAAGATTCCATGTGCCCAAGAACAACTAAGCCCATGTGCCACAGCTACTGAGCCCGTGCTCTGGAGCCCACAAGTCACAACCACTGAGCCGAGGCACCGCAACTACGGAGGCTGCCTGCTGCAATTACGGAAGTTCTGCCCCTAAAGCCCATGCTCCACAACAAGAGAAGCCACTGCAATAAGTCTGGGCACCGCAACTAAAAAGTAGCCCCCTCTCTCAGCAACTAGAGAAAAGCCTATGTGTAGCAGCAAAGACCCAGCACAGCCAAAAATAAATTTAAAAAATAAAATTAAAACAATATATATTGACAATACCAAGTGTTGAAGAGGATACGAGACAACTGGAACATTCATACACTACTGGCGGACACATAAAATGATATAAACATAGACCTACCAAATGACCAAGCATTTTCACTACTAGGTACTTACCCAAAAGTAATGAAAACATATGTCCATGCAAAGACTTTTATGTGGATGTTCATTGCATCTTTATTTACAAAACCCAAACCTAGAAACAATCCAAATGTCCATTAATTGGGGTGTCAATAAACAAAATGTGGTCTATCTGAAGGATGCCTACTTAGTAATAAAAAACAAGTGAGCTATTGGCAAACACAGCAAGGTGGATGAGTCTCGAAATTCTTCAGTCAGTTCAGTTCAGTCGCTCAGTTATGTCTGACTCTTTGCAACCCATGGACTGCAGCATGCCAGGCCTCCCTGTCCATCACCAGCTCCCGGAGTCTACCCCAACTCATGCCCATTGAGTTGGTGATGGCATCCAACCATTTCTTTCTCTGTCATCCCCTTCTCCTCCCACCTTCAATCTTTCCCAGCATCAGGGTCTTTTCCAATGAGTCAGCTGTTCACATCAGGTGGCCAAAGTATTGGAGTTTCAGCTTCAACATCAGTCCTTCCAATGAACACCCAGGACTGATCTCCTTTAGGATGGATCGGTTGGATCTCCTTGCAGTGCAAGGGACTCTCAAGAGTCTTCTCCAACACCACATCCAAAAGCATCACTTCTTAGCGCTCAGTTTTCTTTATAGTCCAACTCTCACATACATACATGACTACTGGAAAAGCCTTGACTACTTTGTTGACAAAGTAATGTATCTACTTTTTAATATGCTGTCTAGGTTGGTCATAGCTTTTCTTCCAAGGAGCAAGCATCTTTTAATTTCATGGCTGCAGTCACCATCTGCAGTGATTTTGGAGCCCAAAAAAATAGTCTTCCACTGTTTCCACTGTTTCTCCATCTATTTCCCATGAAGTGATGGGACTGGATGCCATGATCTTATTTTCCAAATGTTGAGCTTTAAACCAACTTTTTCACTCTCCTCTTTCACTTTCATCAAGAGGCTCTTTAGCTCCTCTTCACTTTCTGCCATAAGGGTGGTATCATCTGCGTATCTGAGGTTATTGATATTTCTCCCGGCAATCTTGATTCCAGCTTGTGCTTCTTCCAGCCCAGCGTTTCTCATGATGTACTCTGCATAGAAGTTAAACAAGCAGGGTGACAATATGCAGCCTTGACGTACTCCTTTTCCTATTTGGAACCAGGCTGTTGTTCCATCTCCAGTTCTACTGTTGCTTCCTGACATGCATACAGATTTCTCAGGAGGCAGGTCAGGTGGTCTGGTATTCCCATCTCTTTCAGAACTTTCCAGAGTTTACTGTGATCCACACAGTCAAAGGCTTTGGCATAGTCAATAAAGCAGAAATAGATGTTTTTCTGGAACTCTCTTACTTTCTCTATGATCCAGCAGATGTTGGCAATTTGGTCTCTGGTTCCTCTGCCTTTTCTAAAACTAGCCATTCCCTTTTCCAGGGGATCTTCCCAACCCAGGGATCAAACCCAGGTCTCCTGGATTACAGGTGGATTCTTTACCAACTGAGCTATCAGGGAAGCCCTCAAAATTCTTATGCTAAGTCGAAAAAGTCAGATCTAAAAATGCTTATAAGGTATGATTCTATTTAGATAAAATTCTAGAAAATGCAAAGTATGTTCTAGTGACACAAACCACATCAGTAGTTGTCTCCAATAATTTGCCCAGGGCCAGGTGTAGAAGAAGGGATCATTTCCAAAAGGTCACAAAGAATAACTTGAGGTTGATGTTAGTTGTCTGTATCTTGCTTGCAGTGATGGCTTCACATATATGTGTGTGTGTGTGTGTGTGTGTGTGTGTGTGTGTGTGTGTGCACGCACATGTGCTCTAATCACTCATTTGTGTCTGACTCTTTGTGACGCCATGGACTGTAGCCTGCTAGGCTCCTCTGTCCATGGAATTCTCAGGCAAGAATACTGGAATGGGTAGCTATTCCCTTCTCCAGCAGATCTTCCCAAACCAGGGATCGAACCTGGGTATCCTACATTGCAGGCAGATTCTTTACTATCTAAGCCACCAGGGAAGCCCGATACACACACACACACACACATACATATACACATATCAAAACTCACTGGTTTGTACACTTTAAATGAATTCAATGTACTTTCTATAAATTATTCCTCAAACTTGAAAAATAAAGAAATAAAAGTACTATTTGGTTTTTTTACAAACCTGCCTTATAATTTTTGATAGTCTCTTATTGTTGACTCACCATAGTGATTCCAACTTTAATTTTAAAAAACATTATATACTTGTTTATTTTGTATTCTATATCTGGTAAATTCTGATCATTTAGTCCTCGAAGATCTGAAGGTGTTGATTGTTCCCACTGACTCTCACTTACAGAGGATTACTTTCTTGTGTCATTGGTGATCTTCAATTAAAAGTTCGTATTTCATTAATCTAAATCCTGTGAAAACCTAGGATTGGGGGTCTTACCTGATGATGCTTTTCTACAGACAGTATTCAGGTTTGCTGTTACAGGAAGCCGGGGTACTACTGAGTTGAGAGCACACCAGCTTCGTTCCAGGTTTTCCAGCTTAATGTTGGGATGTAGGCCCAGCCACATCCCTTGTCTCCAGACCAGCGTTGAACCCATGCCAGCCCTGCCCTCAGAGAAACCTCACGTGCTCTTTCTACTCAAATGCTCAAGTTCCAACTCATGGATTTCTCCCCTTGCCCCCACCTAGAGGTTTCCCTTACTTCCTGCAAGCTCAGCTACATGATCTAAAGTAGGATACCGTGGAATTTGTTGCTTTGCAGCAAAAGGAACCCTCAGTGAATCTGCTATACTGCTGCAAGGGCATGGGATGTTTGCACTCCTCTTTCTGAGTCTCAGAGGAAATGAAAATAAGCCTAAAACAGTAAAATGATAACTGTGCCTTTTAAGGGTTTTGAACTAAATCTTGGTGACAAAATATGTATCATATTCCCAAATCTAAGATCTTTCTCTAAATCTGATTATGGGCAGCCAAGCTAAGTGTTACTTATGTATATAGCTTTCCATTTTGCACTAAGATCAAGGAGAGAAGTGTTTGGGGCAAAGATAACAAAACAACTCTACAGAGAGCATCAGACAGAACAACTGAATGTAAAAATCTCCAGTATCATGTCAAACCTAACAAAAAAAACTTAGAAAGGGGATGATTATGGCCTTTCTCAATAATCAACACTTCTTTTTTCCCCCTCTGAATTTTTATCCAGACTATATTTTAGTTATCCTTAGGAATTAAATTATAGTAATTTTAATTATTTGGATTGTGAATATTCACTCTATTTTGCATGTAATGGACTACTTAAAATGACTGGCTCCCCCACAGGGGTTTTGAGGTTGATAGTGGTGGAGAGCTGTGTCTAATTCAAGATTCCAGTTCCCATCTCTCTTTACATAAGAAATGGTGTAAAAAGTTCATTGAATGTTTTAATTAGCATGCAAGCTGAGTATTAAATCCAAAGGAGAACCTAATACTACTCTTAATTGCATCCTAAAGATGATAAAAGAATACAATTTTGGAATAGCACAAGGTAAAATATTTTTATTATTGTTATTTGCAATAATAATATAATCATTTATTAGAAACCCAGGAGCTGCCAGGAGCTGAAGGAACATTTTGTTTTTTCTGGTTAACATACTGCCGCAGTGGAGGATTGTAGCAGTTTATTGTTCTGGTTTATGATCTTCATCTGAATTCAGAATAACGCGGCAATGTGCCAACTTCAGACCCTCATATACTTTCTTTTTGACCTGAATGGCTGCAAGTCCATTTTTTCCCCTTCGTTTGAAATCTGTAACTAACCTCCTCAAAAACACTGATTTGGTTAGCCAATCAGGAAACAGAAATTAAGGGAATGCCTCGTCCTGCTCCATTTTATTGAATGAACTTGACGGAATCACTTGGAGTCCGAATTCTCCCCGGTCACAATCTGCATCACACACAAATATTATCTGGTGGGTTTCCTTGGCTGGGGAACCAGGGGGTGGCTAATGACGAGAGGCATATCCAAACTCCAGCAAGGCTCCTTGGGATTTGAACTAAACTTTGGGAAGTGACAGGACCTGGGAAAAATGGAAATACCTCCCCTGACATTTGTGCTCATGTTTTCTAAATTCACTTTCAGATAAGGGCAGTGAGTTTGCTAGAGTGGGAAGTGCTGACAGACAAAGTGTCGTCTACTACAAAATTCTTCCTGGCACTCTAATTATCCTTTCCTTCTCTACTTCAGTATCACATGTAGCCATGTGTAGAATCATAAAATAATTATGCAGTGTACAAGCTTTCTGGGAGCATGTACCACTGTTTTCCTAATTCTTTATCTCTCCCATTGATCGTGGCGTGTGTGCATTGATCCAAGTCGGCCATCTGGTTAGGCAAGATAAGCGTGCTAGTGTCTTTGCATTGCACTGTCACTAGGGGAGGGGGCACATTTTGGCTGTAGGGAATTACGGGGGCAGGATTAGCCCTCTTCCTATGAGGAAACTGAATTTTAAATGCAATGTTGCAGCTGCATGGACCATGCTGCTAACTTCTGTTTTTGCCATGAACTGGGTAGATTTTTCGTCTCGTTCATATTGTCTCCAAAGGTATAGCGATGCCTTGTATTAAATGGGGGTGGGGGGCAGGACTGGAGAGCAGATTCATTTTTAGCACATGTTAGACTTGTGAGTGACTGATACGTTATAGGATTTCTAAATGGTAAAACTGCTTTCAAATGACTACAAAAGGCTGGTGGATAAAAAGCGTTTTAAACCAAGACTCGTCAGTTTCCCCCCACCCTCGACCCCAAACAAAATTATTTTAGAAAGGGAAGAAATATTTGTATGAGTTTTTGCAAAAGAAATGTACAAAGGAAATTGAAAAAAAAAATTGCATGTGTATCATAGCAGAAGGAATTGCTGCTTGAAGCCCAGAACAGGGCTGTGGGGTATCCCCTGTGTTTATCTCTCTCTTTCACATATTGAGATGAATGTTTGCCCCCAAGTTTATGACCACTGGGACTGACTGAATGTGCTATTTAACTCAAAGAGACTTCTTTCCAGCCCCTTTGGCCACTGTTGTTTTTAAAATTTGATTGCCGCTATTGTTGTCTCATATTCTGCAAATGTGTGGACGACTCAAAAGCTTTTCCTCTAAAATTGAACAATTCTGTCAAAAAAGATTAGTTCTATTTTGTCTGCTGGGTGCTGACTATTCATGAACGTGAAGAGAGAGGGCTTGGGTGTCATACTAAGTTGCTAAGGTGGCTGGATTTCGGCTATTGACTTAAGGATAGCAAACTGCAGTCTACAAAAGAGCAGCCAGAAGGAGAGGGGAGAGCGGCCTGCCATGTGTTTGAGCTATACCTTCTTTAGCTGCCCATTTATTTCTTTTGTTGCCAGAACTTTTATTGTCATACAGTTGAAAAAAATGTTAGACACAAGCTTCAGGCAGCACCAAGCAGAAAAAGGGATTAGCATATCACTAGGATCATCTTACACTGAACCAAATTCTTTTCAGGATGTATAATTAGCGAATACAGTCTTTTTTTGGTGGTGGGGGGTGGCGCGGGTAGCCTATGGACAGAAAAAAATAAGCTCAGATCTTTGGCTAGAATATTAGAAGAAATGAAAAGACAATTGCCAATTTCAGAGAGATATATACATATTAACTGTTTCTTTGCAGAGCCTTTGCAATTCCCTCAAGAAATGTCTGGTTGAATGGGAAAACTTACTATGAATTCCTGCCATTGTCTCAGGTTTTCTAAGAGGGAAATACGGTGTCGTTGAACGTACGTTCAAAATTTTAGACTGATGAAATCAGATTCAGGAATCAGTGAATGGAGAACTTTTTCCGAGCGGGGGCAACTAAAAAGGAAATGTGTGGTTTTCACACGATGACTTTTTAACTCTGCAGAAGGTACTTTGTAATTAAAAATGCCATTAGGAAATAGAAGGCAGTAAAATGTACATTCTGGGTCTATTAGTCCATAATTCTGTGGGGCTTGCTTAAAGCTGTCTAAAACTTCCTTTATAATTCGTGGGCGTTGAATAGGTTTATCTGAGAGTAAGAAAATGGAAGTCTGGGATTGCTCCCTTTTATCTTCTGAGTTGTGCATTTAAGGAGTTTACACTGAGCATACAGGGGAAAACAGATTGGTCTAATTAAGTCATATTTCACTGGGTGGATATCTATTTATATTTCCAAATATGCAGGCTTTTTAGAGAAGCACTTATGAAGTGAGGTAGGCAAGAACCTTTTTTCTAGAAGTACATTTTAAAGAATTAATAGAATATTCCTTTAAAGAACTCATCTGCGTGTATCTCAGTTTAAACTTCTTGAGATAGCTGGTGTTTTCGTTTAACAGATGATGTGTCCTCACGTCAATTTGTGTTCTTCTGGGATTCTTGGTTTTGAATAGTGTACCCTGCATGTTTTTTACTCTCCTGCAGATTGTATCACTCTGTCCCTCAGCCCTTCTCCAAACAAAACACCCACAAAATACACCCTCCCAGTCTTGAATCTGGTTCAATTTTATTGCATATTTTCTGAGGACACCTTTAGCTCATCTTTGTGATAAGAATTTTTTTTAATTAAAAAAATTTTTTTTAACTATTAAGAAGCAATGGCACTTAGGTGCATAGAAAGCAGTTATTTCAAGATGTACAACTCTTAAGATAAGGGGGGCAGTGTCCTTTGAGCTTTTCCTTGGAATTAGAGAACTTAGCCCTGGCTCTTTATTTTCATATTTCTTCTGGCTTGGAATTTTGGGTCAAATGTCTCTTTCTTGGCGAGAAACAAACCATGGATCAAGGACTCAATTGTGTTGTCTTCATTTAAAGAAAATCATTTTAGTTTGCATGGGTTATGTTTCCATGGAAAATTTTGTGTGGAATTAACAACGTGACAAGGAAGAAAGAGTAAAATAAACCTGTTGTAAAAATGTTAACTAGAGATATCATTCTTCAATTATTTCTTCACTTATCCTAATGATACTTTTAAAAAGCCATTCTTTGCTATTTCAGTAAGTATAATTTTTTTAAATGTATAATATCCATGTTGTTCTATGCCATTTACTTGTTAGAATTGTCAGTGCCTACAAGAAACTGGCTATATACATGGCTGCTTATGATTTAAGACAGTCTTAACTCACTAATACTATTGGTAATTTTCTAAAGACACAGTTTAATGAAACTTGTGATATATTGTCATCAAATCATTAATTATTTAATTATTCACAGATATTTCCTCGTCTTCTACCAGCTTAGGGCACATAGTCTTGGATCTTCTTGTGTGCACACACACTCACACCCTCACAGATTGGAAACTTAGATGTCCTTTCAAAGGACCAACCGCAGAAACACAACTCTTGGCCATCTAGACAATAAGAGAAGGACGTTCATATCTAAAAAGTTCAAATGTGATGTCAAGCAAACACAGAATATCCACTGCTAGGTAACCTAAAAGTGAATTCAAGAGCTTTTTTTTTTTAAGTACTTGAGAGCAAAGGCATCGAGGTGTGAAGGACTCTGAGTAAAGCAACATTTGGGTTACTCTGGATTCTGGAATAGCTCGAGCTGTGGACAGGGAAAGAAGGAGTGTGACCCATAGTTAAATCTCAGCACTGGACAGACAATTCACAAAGGTAATGAAGGGAAGGGAAAGGAAAGTGATGACAAGCTTTCTAGTTTAAGTTTTGTGAACACCAAAAACAGAGAAACAACCAGAATCTCTAAATATCAGATTTGAACCTTTAAAAAAAAAGTACTTTGTGATCAATCAAAATATATTAATTGTTAATATTAACAAAGTCTTTAATATTTTTAGCTCATCAGTATATCACTAGCAAATATATAGTGTTTTACATGGTGTACATAGTGTTAGCATGTTATTCAGAAGAACCTACTTGACCTTTCTGTGATATACTAATAATGTCCCTTCTGAAGTTTAACATCCTTCCTGGCAGGAGCCATTTAATATAACATGTCATCAAGTCAGCACCACACACTCATTAAATACCATTAACTAAAGGCTTTCAAAGACATAAATAAGATTCTCCAAAATACGAGTATGTTGAATACAACTCTAGCCTAACAAATCTCATGCCTCCTATTAAAGAGGACCAAAGAGCCTTAGCATTTTAAACTTACAATAATGCCACACTTCCCATTTTAAAAATATTTGTTCAGTTAAATAAATATACATATATATAAAATTAGAATATTGTAATTGCTTTTGAAGCTAGACCCAATATAAATTATCTTTCATTTTTCTAAATGGACCCTTTACTCAATGAACCTAGAGCCTGTTATGGAGTGAAGTGAGTCAGAAAGAGAAAGACGTATTGCTAGAAATATGGTACTGATGAAGCTATCTGCAGGGTGGCAGTGGACGTGCAGACAGAGAGAACAGACGTGTGGGTACAGGGCAGGAAGGAGAGGGTCGGATGAGTTGAGAGAGTGGCACTAAAACATATATATTACCATATATAAAATTAGATAGCCAGTGGAAATTTGCTGTATGATGCAGGGAGCTCAAATCCAGTGCTGTGACAGTGTAGAGAGGTGGGATGGGGTGGGAGGTGGGAGGGAGGTTCAAGAGGGAGGAGACACATGTATACCTATGGCTGATTCATATTGATATATGGCAGAAACCAATGCAATATGTAAAGCAATTATCCTCCAGATAAAAATAAATACTTTTTTTTAAAAGTTAAAAAAATACTTTATGTAATTAAATCAACTGGCTTTTTGAACATTGTGTATGTACACAGCTATCAAGAGGAGACCCTCCACTCTTATAGGCAGAAATTGTTATGACAAAGATAAGCAAGTGCAAATTTTCTATGATATGATGAAAACATAGTTCCTTATCAGACATAGCTCTATAGGCAGGTGTGATTTGTTGTTGTTCGGTTGCTTAGTCATATCTGACTCTTTGCAACCCCATTGACTGCAGCATGCCAGGCCTCCCAGGTGTTATAGCTAATGTTAAAAAAAAAGAAGAAGATAATATTATGAGCCATTTTTGTCTAATATCAGAGAAGGCAATGGCACCCCACTCCAGTATTCTTGCCTGGAAAATCCCATGGACGGGAGAGCCTGGTGGGCTACCGTCTATGGGGTTGCACAGAGTCGGACACGACTGAGCGCCTTCACTTTGACTTTTCACTTTCATGCATTGGAGAAGGAAATGGCAACCCACTCCAGTGTTCTTGCCTGGAGAATCCCAGGGACAGGGGAGCCTGGTAGGCTGCCATCTATGGGGTTGCACAGGGTCAGACACGACTAAAGCGACTTAGCAGCAGCAGTGTCTAATACATTCTTGTACATTTTACTTATTGATCTAGAATCTGGAAAAAGAAGCTATTTCATTTCAATGGCTAATATTTGCTAAGTCCCAACCAAGGTCTGGGCACTTTCTGAGAGCTTACAATAGACCTTGTAACTCTATGAAATGCTATTATTATTGTACCCTTTTTATGGATGAGGAAACTGAGATTCAGGGAGGTCAAATAACATGCTCCTGGTTAAATAGCTGATAAACAGTGAAGCTGTGTTCAAAAGCAGGTAATCTGACTCAAATTTGTCTTAATCACACTACACTAGCCTTCTACATATTCAATAGAATTGAAAATATCAAGTTACCCCTCAGCTTACAGGGTTATTCCAGTGAGAAACATCTGCCCAGGGAAACAGAGGAAGGTCTAGATGGAATCAACAAGACTAGCAATAGACAGCACTTCTCATGAGACTCTAAATTCCTGTTTAGGAGTTTTCATCTAGACCTGTGGATGCATAGCATATGAGACTCGGAGAGGAGTTAAGAGCTCACTGAAGTCTGAGACGGGTGAAATAACTTTACACTGTCAGAGACAAAACAAGAACAAGAACGCCCAGTTCTCCCAAGTCCCAAACTAGAGCTCTTCCCAGTGTCCAGACAGAGTTCTTAGAGAAAGAGCCAAATAGGCAGAAAGATATGTATGAAGATGATGCCTGCTTCTGCTGGTAGGCATAAAAATCACTGGAATGTCTAAAGATGTAAAAGAAAGTGATTGTAGGACTGAACTGCCTAACAGTTGATATGAACAATAGAGGGAAAAGAAGACTTCAATTTTAATGCAATGATGAAATTGGGAAGGAAGACAAGGACAGAAAATAAAATTTTAAATATTAAAAAAGTTGCTTTTTAAAAAATGTTTTATTTTTACTTATTTATTTGGCTGCATCAGGTCTTTGTTGCAGCATGCAGGCTCTTCATTGCACTGCACATATGGGATCCTCATTTTCCCTGACTAGGGATCAGACCTGCGTCCCCTGCATTGGAAGGCAGAGTCTTAACCGCTGAACCACCAGAGAAGTCCTGACATACTTGCTTTTAATTGGAAATTGAATCCCCAAGTGGAGATGCCCTGTTGCCATTCAAAATCAGGAAACAGAAGGGAGAAAAGATCTGGACTAGAAATGCAGAGCTGAACGTCAGTGGGACATAAAAACGGGCATTAGGAAGTCCAGTTCATCTTCACACACTTACACATCCAGGTCTTCACCCCTTTATCTTTTTTTTTTTTTTCTTGTGGAAAGATATCTTTTAGGGATGGGAAAATACCACCTTTGTTCTCAGTGAGGTTCACACTTACAGGAGTAAATTTGGTCTGGAAAAATCTTCATAACCCTCCTACTGGAATGGGTGAAGAAATGGTACACTGCATGACAGAGCAGAAGGCAGAGCTTTGGAGATGAGTCAGACATTTTCTTTTTCCCTTTTATAAGTTCTCATTGCCATTTCTCAAGGTCATATTTTGGGGTTAATGAGTGTTGCAGGATATTTATTTAAGCACTGTTCTGGACTGGCATTCACAGAACCTTTAACTCTAAATCTGCTGCCACTAAATTAGATCTTGTTCAAATAAAGAAGGTTAATTGCTGTACACATTTGTTCCCCATGTTGTCTGTTTTAATTATTACAAAGCTTGTCAAGACAAATAACTGTGTGGCAATTTTTGCAAAAGATATACCTGAATTACAAAATGGTTAGATCAGGCCTGTGTCTATGACTTCCTGTCCCAACCATTGCCACATTAGTTTAGTGACAAAAGTTAGTGTTTGCCGAGGAGGAAAGTGGTTTGGTCACCAAAGAAGGAGTTCTGTTTTCACTATGGGGAGAATGTAGTCTTAATTAGGTAAACAAAGAGGTTTTTCATTACACAGTAAACACATTTCACAAAAAAGACTCATTTAAGTTTCTTTTTAAAGAAACTGGAAAATATTAAGAAAGTTAATTGGAGGGCACTCGAATGACAATTAACAAACAGGCACAATTATCTTCTGACTAGTGTGTGGCTTAAGGATGTTTTTATCATTTACTTATGGCAATGTTTTAAAATGTGGGAATGCCAACCCAAGTAGAGGCAAGCACGGTATTAAGTGACACATTTCTCTATTTATATTTAAATAACCATCTGCACGAAATTATGCACAAATCATGGAATAATTCCTAGCAGAAATTACTACTTAGAAAATTAAAAAAATCTGAGACATGGTGTGCTTTTCATATTAAATTGCCCATTTCCAGAACATCACATACATTTGCACAATGTAGAGATGCTGCCGTGCGGGCCAATACAAATTGCTCACAATGTTAATGAAGATGGATGGGGAAAGCTGAAAACATTCATTTACACACAAGGGAGGAAAAGAGAGCAGCAGTGTTCACAATCTCTACCTTAATTTTTTTTGCCTTGATAATATCCAACTGAATGATGGTAACTTTAATAATAGAGTTCTTAGAAAGGTTTTGTGATAAATTTTCATTTTCAGAGTTGAATATGGCCGGTTTTTTCCCATTTAGAGTGAAAATTGTGTGTGTGAAGTTTGGAGGCTTACTGCTAAAGCTAGGAAAAGGAATCTAACCTTGTGAAGAATGAAGAACAGGGTAGACTGATACACAATTTAAATAACCTTAAAAATTGAAAAGAAAAAAAAAAACCCTTCCTCATCTTGAAACGACTTTCAAACTGAAAAAGGGTCCAGCCTCCGCACCCCACAACCCAGACAAACAATCCCCTCTTCTCAAAGCTCCTTGGACAAGGGGCACCCTATGGTTGAGTCTATGAAGAGTAGGACACACTCTAAGATAGAGAATCTGTTCTAGGACTATAGCACCAGGACCTACCTCAGCCCACTGCCTTTGCCTAAACAGTAAGAGGTTGGGGAATGGCCATCCATGGAGTATCAGGAGGAGTGGGGTGCCCTTTACCAATGGCAGAGAAAAGTGAGTTGGGGAGGATTTGAGTCTCCCCATGACTCCATCTCCACCATCCTCACCAGCTCTCTCATACCAGCAGATATCTGACGTCCTTCCCCAGTCATCCAGAATTCCTTGACATCGCTGTTTGCTTTGGAGGTAGTATTTACACTTTGCAACATATCTCAGGAGGGAGGGTAATAAATAAAGGCAGAGAACCACTCAATCAAACATATTAAAAGGCTACCATTCCTCAGGCTCCAGGATAATTCTTTCTTCTTGAGTTCTCCTATTCAAGAACCTGTTTTGCTAATTTGTTTATTCGTTTGTTCAATAAATATTTATTGAGGTCAGTCCTACTCACACAATAAAGAATCTGCCTGCAGTGTGGAGACATGGGTTCGATTCCTAGGTTGAGAAGATCCCCTGGAGAAAGGAATGGCAATCCACTTCAGTATCCTTGCCTGGAGAATTCCATGGGCAGAGGAGCCCAGCGGGCTACACCCCATGGTGTTGCTAAGAGTCAGACATGACTGAGTGACTAATACAGTTCACTTCAGTTCAGTCGCCCAGTTGTGTCTGACTCTTTGATACCCCATGGACTGCAGCACGCCAGGCTTCCCTGTCCATCACCAACTCTCAGAGCTTGCTCAAACTCATGTCCAGTGAGCCAGTGATACCATCCAACCATCTCATCCTCTGTCATCCCCTTCTCCTCCCACCTTCAATCTTTCCCAGCATCAGGGTCTTTTCTAATGAGTCAGTTCTTTGTGTCAGGTGGCCAAAGTTTTGGAGCTTCAGCATTAGTCCTTCCAACGAATATTCAGGGCTGATTTCCTTTAGGATAGACTGGTTGGATCTCTTTGCAGTCCAAGAGACTCTCAGAGTCTTCTCTAACACCACAGTTCAAAAGCATCAATTCTTTGACGCTCAGCTTTCTTCACAGTCCAACTCTCACATCCATACATGACTACTGGAAAAAACTATAGCTTTGACTAGGCAGACTTTGTCAGCCAAAATGATGTCTCTGCTCTTTAATATGCTGTCTAGGTTGGTCATAGCTTATCTTCCAAGGAGCAAGAGTCTTTTAATTTCATGGTTGCAGTCACCATCTGCAGTGATTTTGGAGCCCAAGAAAATAAAGTCTATCACTGTTTCCATTGTTTCCCCATCTATTTGCCATGAAATGATGGGACCAGATGTCATGATCTTAGTTTTTGAATGTTGAATTTAGAGCCAACTTTTTCACTCTCCTTTTTCACTTCCATCAAGAGGTCCTTTAGTTTTTCTTTGCTTTCTGCCATAAGGGTGGTATCATCTGCATATCTGAGCTTATTTATATTTCTCCTGGCAATCTTGATTTCAGCTTGTGCTTCATCCAGCCTGGAATTTTGAATGATGTACTCTGCATATAAGTTAAATAAGCCTAGACAGCCTTGACGTACTCCTTTCCCAATTTGGAACCAGTCTGTTGTTCCATGTCCAGTTCTAACTGTTGCTTCTTGACCTGCATGAAGATTTCTCAGGAGGCAGGTCAGGTGGTCTGGTATTCCCATCTCTTGAAGAAATTTCCAGTTTTTTTTGATCTACACAAAGGCTTTGATGTCATTAATAAAGCAGAAGTAGATGTTTTTCTGTTATTCTTTTGCTTTTTCTATGATCCAAGAGGTATTGACAATTTGATCTCTGGTTTCTCTGCCTTCTCTAGCTTCCAGCTTGAACATCTGGAAGTTCAGTTCACATACCATTGAAGCTTGGCTTAGGAGAATTTTGAGCATTACTTTGCCAGTGTGTGGGATGAGTGCAACTGTGTGGTAGCTTGAACATTCTTTGGCATTGCCTTTCTTTGGGATTGGTATGAAAACTGTCCTTTTCCAGTCCTGTGACCGCTGCCAAGTTTTCCAAATTTGCTGGCATATTGAGTGAAGCACTTTCACGGCATCATCTATTCAATTTGAAATAGTTCAACTGGAATTCTATCCCCTCCAGTAGTTTTGTTTATAGTGATGCTTCCTAAGACCCACTTGGGCTTTGCACTCCAGGATGTCTGGCTCTAGGTGAGTTATCACACCATCATGGTTATTTGGATTATTAAGATCTTTTTTGTACAGTTCTTCTGTAATATCTTATCTTTGTAACACCTCTTCTAAATATCTTCTGCTTCTGTTAGGTACGTACTGTTTCTGTCTTTTATTGTGCCCATCCTTGCATGAAATGTTCCCTTGGTATCTCTAATTTTCTTGAAGAGATCACTAGTCTTTCCCACTTTATTGTTTTCCTCTATTCCTTTGCATTGAAATAGTGACTAACACTATACCCCCTGGAAGGAAAGTTATGACCAACCTAGACAGCATATTAAAAAGCAGAGACATTACTTTGTCAACAAAGGTCCATCTAGTCAAGGCTATGGTTTTTCCAGTGGTCATGTATGGATGTGAGAGTTGGACTATAAAGAAAGCTGATGCTTTTGAATTGTGGTGTTGGAGAAGACACTTGAGAATCCCTTGGACTGCAAGGAGATCCAACCAGTCCATCCTAAATGAGATCAGTCCTGGGTGTCCATTGGAAGGACTGATGTTGAAGCTGAAACTCCAATACTTTGGCCACCTGATGTGAAGAGCTGACTCATTTGAAAAGACCCTGATGCTGGGAAAGATTGAGGGCAGGAGGAGAAGTGGATGACAGAGGATGAGATGGTTGGATGGCATCACTGACTCAGTGGACATGGATTTGAGTGGACTCCGGAAGTTGGTGATGGACAGGGAGGCCTGGTGTGCTGCTGTTCATGGGGTCACAAAGACTCCACAAAGACACGACTGAGTGACAACTGAACTGAACTGAACTATGCTAAATACTGAGAACACCGCTGTGGACACGAGAAGTGTAATCCCAGCCATCCCAAAGATGATGGACCAACGAGCGACACATGGCATTAAAGGTGAGCAAAGGGACTTGGAACTCAAACTAAAGAGTAGTCCTTTAAGAGAGTTCTATATTGTTTCTAATGTTGGTTGAAGTCTTGTAAGTAGTTAAACTTGCCCAGGGAGAGTGGATAAAGTCCATACAGAACTTTAGTGTAGAGTAGAGACAGAACCCTGGACAACACCAGTGTTTAATGGGTGCCTTCTGAGAAGAAGCAGCGTCATCTTAGAGTTGGAGTCTGCAGGGACTGAAGACAACTATGATCATGGACATAACGTGATTTCAGCCATAAGACTTGCGTCATAGACATCCACAAACTTACCTCCATTGTGTTATCTGGATAACGGCACAGATCTTAGAATGTTAAATATTTTCCAAAAATTGAAAAAGATGAAATATGGAAATGTTATAGCCACATTTTATAGATTTATAAACTTCTTTAAGAGTTAGGACTATACTTGCTCTTGGTGCCCCTAATCTCTAGCCACACCAAGATGCTTATGTAGTTTTCAAATCCTATCCTGTTTGTCTGGGTTTTTGCATGTGTTGTTATTATTGTTGTTATCCTGAGATGTTCCTCTCCTCGTCACACCTTTTGTCCCTGAAACTCCCTACCCTCAATTTGCTCCCCACCCTTCAATACCCATCTAAACCATCCTCTCCTTTGTGCAGCCTTCATCCTTAACACCCAGCCTGCCCACTCCCGGATGACTTAGGTGTCTCTCCTCTGGGCTTCCCCTCTGTCCCAAAGCAGCTTAACACTCTGCTGCTGCTGCTAAGTCACTTCAGTCATGTCCGACTCTGTGTAACCCTATAGACGGCAGCCCACCCACTCCCCCGTCCCTGGGATTCTCCAGGCAAGAACACTGGAGTGGGTTGCCATTTCCTTCTCCAATGCATGAAAGTGAAAATTGAAAGTGAAGCTGCTCAGTCGTGCCGACTCTTAGTGACCCCATGGACTGCAGCCTACCAGGCTCTTCCATCCATGGGATTCTCCAGGCAAGGGCACTGGAGTGGGGTGCCATTGTAGACATAATTGATGTTTCTGGTCTGTTTGCCCTCTGAGACTTGGATAGGAAAAATATATCCTGCCATGCCCACCAGCACTTAGTGTGTATAAAATACAAGTCTGACATAGAGTAGCATTTGCTAAATATTGTTAGGATGTGAAAGGAATCTATCACTCTCTCACCTTCCTCTTTCTGCTTCTTAATTTGTATACCTTTTAATGTGATAGATTGAGAAAGGAGTTTCAAATTTTCCTACTAGCTACATCAACTTCTCCATTTACAGCCTTCCTCCTTACTCCCTTTGTTTACAAGGCCAATCTCAGTTGGTCAGAATACCACACTCCTAAAGCAACCCCATTCTATTCAGCAATGCTGGACAGCATGCATGAGAGAGTCTGAATATCACGTGTGTGATGTTTCAGGGGGATGTGGTAGGTTCAGGGAAACAATTGGTGTTTGTTGTTTGCAAAGTAGGAGATTTGAGCTCACATTTAAAAGATCACTACGCAAAAAAGCCCCTGAAGTGGAGCCTGGATCCCTTGGGGAATCTCTTTAATCCTAGAATCATATGAAGATCTTGAGGGAAAGAATACTCTCCTTTGTTATTGTTTATAAGTCGTGGGTGGGCAATGGGGGTGGTGCAGAGAGCAAGTGGATGGAGAAGTAGCAAGTGTTGGCTCTCTCTTGTAGCATAATTGACAAATATAGAAATACTAGCTGGGAAGATTATACACAAGGATGTATCTATGGATTAAAGCACCCCAGAATGCCTTCAAAGTGAAGTTAGATACTTCAAGAGCAGAATTAACCACTTGTGGTGAATATGCTTTCATGAGACTTGTGGAATCATTTCTGTCTTCGAGGAGGTCCGTTTATGTACATCCTGCTCTTCTCTCCGAGCACAACAGATGAAACTAGAAGTCAGGACATCCCTGCTCTTACCCAAGGGATGTGTCCCACAGGACACCAAGTGGGGCCCTTCAGAAAGAAATCCGGTGTGGGCAAACACCACTTTTTGTGGTGTGGGTAAAAACACCAGTTTTTACCGAAGCTTGATCCTGCAAGAAATAATAATGGGTAGTTTCTCTTCATGATCACGTGGGTCCTCCGTGGCCAGTCAGAGAAGAGTGAAGTGAGCAAGACAAGTCTAACCAGCATATCACAGGAAGGTGGGAGGGAGATGCATTTTAAGTAGACATGGGGCTGCAGAAAGGAGGCAACTCTGGCCTGGACCAGTTTCACAGCCTCTGAAGACAAAATGGCTTGAGGCTTAGTCATTGTTTAAAAGTCATTCCTCAAATTCCTTGTTTACTGTCAGCACAGTGAGTTGTGGACTCTGTGACTTTAGCTGTTAATGGGACTAAACACTTCTGCCAACAGATTAAGCCTTGCTGAAACATTAAGAAAACTGGNNAAAAAAAAAAAGCAAATATTTAATTTCAATCATTTGGACTGACTACACAGAATATAAATGAGGATTTTCTGAAACTAAAACTGACAAATACTTTGAGGCCCACCAAAAGTCTTAAAAAGGGTTTTTTTTTTTTTTTTTAAGTTATAATCAATTTCTAAGAGAAATGAAAAAAAGTCACTATTTTCTTTCATTGTAAAAGGATCCTCCAGGCAGCTGGATGATACTGAAGGTGGGAAAACTTTTCTTTGTTACACTTGAACCTTTTAAGATTTGTCAAACCTATTTCTTGGAGAAGAGGAGCAACGCTTGCATGCTAAATGTATTAAACTTCAAAAATAGTATTTCAAGTCTTTCAGACACCATAGCCCCCTTCATGTAAATTCATATCTTTACTTGACATGTCTTCTTAAGCAAGGATTTTTTTAGGTGGCTTTTATAAATCTTCTTCCAAGAAAGAAGCGAGAACAATTAAATGTTCCATTTTGATTCCAGGTCTTAAACTTACAGTTGGGAAAGGACTTTATATTCAGAATTAGAACACTGTCCCATTCTTGCTGTAATCAGAAATATATATATATCAAAATTTTCAGATGAAGACTTCAAGGGTCAAAATTGAATGTAAAAATGATTTTGAGTTTGGAAATTAAAAGTTCATATTCTATTACAATAACTTTTTGTGTACACACACCATGAAAATATACTATTTACATTTGTGTTTGAGGAAGAAGTAGACCGGATAATGAATGATTACATTGTTCATCTCTCTAACATTTCCTTACATTTTCTTCCATGGCCAAGTTGTTTATTCCATATTTATTATCATGAGTAACAAATTTCTCTTTGCTAGTAACTTTTTCAATAGTCATTAAAAGAGATAAAATAAGGATGCAGGGAGGTCAGGAGGGAGAGAGAGAGGAGGAAAAGGGGAGAGAAAAGAGAAGAAAGAAAAAGAATCTTCAGTGCTCCCTCTAAATGTTCATATTCAGAGAGGTGCTATGATTTCTATGATTCCATGTCTTTGGAAACTTCAGACTTGACTTTGATTAACCAGACTCATGACCAGGGTGCTTCATTTTAGTTTTACTCCTAATGTCACTTAGCAGAGCTGTAAAGACACGCTCATAATATTTGCTTTTCATCTGAATCAAGAAGGCAACGCTAAGCAAAAAAAAAAGTATTTAGCAGTGCATATAGGATTGAAGCGATGATAATCAGGGACCCTGGTAATTGAAGCTTTTGGGGAGGGAAAGAGAACCTTTCTTCTGGATCCTTCAGTCTGTTTAATAGGATAAAATTAGCTTGAGTGGTTTGGTGTTTGAAGAGGATATGATGTAATTGGAAGTGCCTCCTGGGTTTGCTGCTGGACAAAGCAATCAGGTAGAGACAGGGGAGGGCATGGGAAGCTCTGAAGTAACAGAGCTCGGCTTCTGCCATCCTAATTAGCCTAAATTAGCTATGCCAGTTTTCTGCTTGCTTTGGGCTTTCCCTGCTAATGCTTCTTTCAGGGCTGAGAGAAAAGAAGTATGAAATGCCCACTAACTTCCTATCTAACAGATGAATGACTGAATCTAAAACTAGAAGGGCAGGCTTTGTTCTTAAGGCCTTAAAAAGTGAGCCCCTTTCAGGGAATACAAATGGCCAATGGGCACAAACTGTAGGGAGTGGTGGACACTGTCACTTGTCCTGTGTGGTGAGGAAGTTTACAAAGCATCTGCAAGAAATTGATTATTTTGGGAATTTTCTTCATGTCACTTAGAGGTCTTACCTGAAACACTCACATTGACTCTTCAACTTGAGGTGAACTAGGCAGGCCTTCACACAGCAGACTCGTTTCTTCTCAGATTGAATTTCAAAGTCCAGATGCCAGGAGCGTTTCTGTGTGTGTGCACGAGAGTTACTGCCAGTTAAAAATTTTCCCTTTTTGGGTGGGAGGGGGGAGGGAGATTCAGGATTGGGAGCTTGTGTGCACCCGTGGTGGATTCATGTCAATGTATGACAAAACCAATACAGTATTGTAAAGTAAAATAAAGTAAAAAAAAAAAAAAAATACATTTTTAAATGAGAGAAAAAAAAAGAGAGAGAAAAAAAAATTTTCCCTTTTGACTTCAATTAATCAACTTTCTGCAAAGAGCTTTGCAGCACATTCAAAGTAGTTTGTACAGAAATAAATTGAAGTCAGTATTTGGGTAGGAATAAATAATATCTTGATCTCAAAGCCACAGATTTAATTTTGCCAATGAATAAAATGAAACATAATGGTATATATGATGAATAATAAAAACCAATAGGACCTGAACAGACATTTCTCCAAACAAGACATACAGATGGCTAACAGATACATGAAAAGATGTTCAACATCACTCATCATTAGAGAAATGCAAACCAAAACCACAATGAGTATCACCTCATACCAGTCAGAATGGCCATCATCAAAAAGTCTACAAACAATAAATGCTGGAGAGGGTGCGGAGAAAAGGGAACGCTCTTGTATTGTTGGTGGAAATGTAAATTGATACAACCACTATGGAAGACAGTATGGAGATTCCTTAAAAATCTAGGAATAAAACCACCATCAGTTCAGTTCAGTTCAGTTCAGTTCAGTCGCTCAGTTGTGTCCAGCTCTTTGCAACTCCATGAATCACAGCATGCCAGGCTTCCCTGTCCATCACCAACTCCCAGAGTTCACTCAGACTCACATCCATCGAGTCGGTGATGCCATCCAGCCATTTCATCCTCTGCCGTCCCCTTCTCCTCCTGCCCCCAATCCCTCCCAGCATCTGAGTCTTTTCCAATGAATCAACTCTTCGCATGA
>SJXO01001409.1:0-11027 GCA_006408615.1 Connochaetes taurinus | reverse complement strand
AGTTCACAGTTCACGTATTGCTGAAGCCTGGCTTGGAGAATTTTGAGCATTACTTTCCTAGCATGTGAGATGAGTGCAATTGTGCGGTAGTTTGAGGATTCTTTGGCATTGCCTTTCTTAGGGATTGGAATGAAAACTGACCTTTTCCAGTCCTGTGGCCACTGCTGAGTTTTCCAATATGACCCAGCAATCCCACTCCTAGGCATACACCCTGAGGAAACCAAAATTGAAAAAGACACATGTACCCCAATGTCCACTGCAGCACTGTTTACAATAGCTGCAACATGGAAGCAACCCAGATGTCCATTGACAGATGAATGGATAATGAAGTTGTGGTACATATACACAATAGAATATTACTCATCCATAAAAAGGAATGCATTTGGGTCAGTTCTAATGAAATGGATGAACCTAGAACCTATTATACCAAGTGAAGTGAGTCAGAAAGAGAAAGATAAATATTGTATTCTAACGCACATATACAGAATCTAGAAAATTGGTCCTGAAGAATTTATTTACAGGGCAGCAATGAAGAATTGATGCTTTTGAATTGTGGTATTGGAGAAGACTCTTGAGAGTCCCTTGGACTGCAAGGAGATCCAACCAGTCCATTCTGAAGGAGATCAACCCTGGGATTTCTTTGGAAGGAATGATGCTAAAGCTGAAACTCTAGTACTTCGGACACCTCATGCGAAGAGTTGACTCATTGGAAACGACTCAGATGCTGGGAGGGATTGGGGGCAGGAGGAGAAGGGAATGACAGAGGATGAGATGGCTGGATGGCATCACTGACTCGATGGACGTAAGTCTGAATGAACTCTGGCAGTCGGTGATGGACAGGGAAGCCTGGTGTGCTGCGATTCATGGGGTTGCAGAGTCGGACATGACTGAGCAACTGAACTGAATAGAGAAATAGACATAGAGAATGTCTATTCTCTATATCTTATTGGACATGGGGAGAGGGGAGGAGAGGGTGAGATGTATGGGAAGAGTAACATGGAAACTTATATTACCATATATAAAATAGGCAGCCATTGGGAATTTGCTGTACAACTCAGGAAACTCAAACTGGGGCTCTGTATCAACCTAGAGGGCTGGGATGGGGAGGGAGATGGGAGGGAGGTTCAAAAGGGAAGGCATATATGTATACCTACGGCTGATTCATGTTGAGGTTTGACAGAAAACAACAAAATTCTGTAAAGCAATTATCCTTCAATAAAAAAATAAAAAGAAATGACTGTTACTCAAAATTGAAACATATACATTACCATATATAAAATAGATAACCAGTGGGAATTTGCTATGTGACACAGGGAACTTAAATCCTATGCTCTGTGACAACCTAGAGGAGTGGGATGGGGTGGGAGGTGAAGGGAGGTTCAAGAGGGAGGTTGACTGATTCATGTTGATGTATGGCAGAAACCAATACAATACTATAAAGCAATTATCCTCCAATTAAAAATAAATAAGTTTATAAGAAAAGAACAATAGGAAATTATTTTATTAACCATTGTTCACAGTCATCCAACAAAAGCACAGGGTTCTCCCTCAGTCCCTTATTGGTCCTCATAGATAAACTTTCAGTTACTCCTACACAAGCCTTTGGGGTACAATGCCATTTTTTTTTCATTTTTTGGTAAACTCTGAACATCTTGGAAAAGACTCGGATATTAGGAAAGATTGGGGGCAGGAGGAGAAGGGGGTGACAGAGAATGAGATGGTTGGATGGCATCACTGACTCAATGGACATGAGTGTGAGCAAGCTCAGGGTAATAGTGAAGGACAGGGAAGCCTGGTGTGCTGCAGTTCGTTGGGTCACAAAGAGTCAGACACCACTGAGCAAGTGAACAGGGAACAACAAGTGAGCATCTAGAGCTAAATGTTCAAGATGAGTATTAGAAACACACACACAATGTGTTTTGTTCGATCCATTTTATTTGCTATATCAAATGCATACTGAGCCCTGCAGTATGGAAGCCTCTGTGCTAGACCCTGCAGGGATGCCCAAATCCTCCCTGTGTCTGTCAAGGTTTTTCTGTAGAAAATAGCTAATAAAAGCATCTTCAAAAATTTCAGAGAAAACAGAGGCTGGGTGGATTAGGGTTTTGGAGCACCTGAAGTGTACACAATTTGGGAGCCTCTTTAGGAAAAAGAATATGCAATGGCAAGAAAATTGCCCCCTTGGAAGGCACGGTGCAGGTTGAGTTGTTCTAAAGCTCCACCTTCAGTAGCTTCAGGGCAAATCTGCTCTCCCTAGGACAGCTGCCTTCAGATGTCTCTTCTGTCCTCTTTTCATACTCAGGAGCCCATCCAATTCCTTCCTCCATTTCCTTTACAAAAAGTATTTTGACCATTTACTAAAATGCCCTGTGGGGCCTTCAGAGACACAAGCTTCGTAATTTCAAAATACGCATATTATGCAAGTTGGCTTAGTAACTCAGAGTGTGATTAGGAACAATTGTGGACTACATAATTGACATGATTTATGTTTGCAACATTAGCAAACAGATCATACGAAACTGGGCGGTGCCCAGGAGGGCAGCTATGATAGACTGTGTGACTGTGTGCTTTGCAATTCGCCACGGGAGTAATGTCGCCCACACTTCCTGATGGCTGGAGCTCCTCAGGCATTTCCAGGATCAGGGACCGGCTCGCAGCAGACGGAATGGAATCGCTGAAAGCTTTCAGTTGTGAAATTGTGTGTTTATAAAACGCACAGAAGCCAGGTGCTGAGTTAAGATCATATATTGTTCTGAATGACTCAGTAATTTTCAAGCTTCAGTTTAAGAGATGAAACGTTGTTTTCCCTAGTTTTAAACGGAGTGTTGGGCAGCGCCATGACTTTCTTATCAATCCAACTTGAGTCGGTAAGTTAGCAATTTAGGGCTTGGATTTCTCTGACAGAGTTCCTCCCCATCCCCCAGTGCAATATTTTCACTCCATTTACTCCTGATACAAAGCAACCTTAGTGTTGGGCAGCTTGAAAACGGGGCAGTGTACAGTTTTCCATGCAGGGTTTGCGAAAAAATTTTATGATTCACTTTGAATTCCAATTCTAATGATTGAAGTTGATGTATTTCTTTTATGACACATCTTTTCATTTAAATTGTTTTTGCTCTTCACTTTTCGAAGTCCTGTGGTAATGGTATCCATTGGTTCAAGGATTTTTCTGATGCCTGATACAAATAACTGTAGACTCATTATCTAGCTCACATGCCGTTGTTTAAGCACTGAACTTAGGAAAAATGGATTAACAGCGATAGTCATATAGAGCTTCAAGGAAAACATTTGTACATTCGCTTACTCAACAGATGCCTATATGAGACAAGAACAGTTTTGGATGCTGGAATATATAGAAGTGAACATACTAGTAGTGGCCCTGCCTTCATGGATTTCTAGACTAGCAACTGAGTAAAAAAGAAACACAGAAGTTCATTTATATAACATTAAAACTATTAAAAAATCAGGTAACATCACAATTGGCGAATTCATAGAGACAGAAGGTAAGATAGAGATTACCCAGAACTGGGAGGAGAGAGGAGCTGAGGGAATTATTGTTTAATGGGCACAAACTTTATGTTGCTAAAAAAGTTTTGGATACAGATAGCACTGATGGCTGCACAGTATTGTGAATGCATTAATATTCAGTGCCACCAAACTATACACTTATGAATCATCAAATGATTCATAGTATGTGCATTTTACCACAATTTAGAAAAATAATCAGAGAGCTGTGACAGAGAATGACTGATGTGGGTTGGAGGAGCACTTACGAAAGCACTAAGTAGGAGTGCTTTATTTAATAATCCACAAAACCTGCATCTGCTCTTGGGGATAATGAACATGAACATTAGAAGATGCTGGGTATCATCATTTATATATTGGTGCTTGGGAAATTAAATTGATGTGCAAAATATCAACAACCTCAGATATGCAGATGACACCACCCTGTTGACACAAAGTGAAGAGGAACTGAAGAGCCTCTTGATGAAGGTGAAAAGGAGAGTGAAAAATCTGGCTTGAAACTCAGCATTCAAAAAATGGAGATCATGGCATCCAGTCCCATCATTTCGTGGCAAATAGAAGGGAAAAAATGGAGGCAGTGACAGATTTTATTTTCTTGGTTCCCAAAATCACTGCAGGTGGTGACTGCAGCCATGAAATTAAAAAACACTTTCTCCTTGGAAGGAAAGATATGACCAACCTAGACAGCATATTAAAAAGCAGAGATATCACTGTTCCGACAAAGGACTGTCTAGTCAAAGCTATGGTTTTTCCAGTAGTCATGTATGGATGTGAGAGTTGGACCATAAAGAAAGCTGAGTCCCGAAGAATTGATGCTTTCAAACTGTAGTGTTGGAGAAGACTCTTGAGAGTCCCTTGGACAGCAAGGAGATTAAACCAGTTTATCTTTAAGGAAATCAACCCTGAATATTTGTTCAGGGTTCGTTCAGGGTTCAGAAAGACTGATGCTGAAACTGAAGCTCCAGTACGTTGGCCACCTGATGCAAAGAACTGACTCATTGGAAAAGACCCTGATGCTGGGAAAGACTGAAGGCAAGAGGAGAAGGGGGTGGCAGAGAATGAGATGGTTAGATAACATCACCAACTCAATGGACATCAACTTGAGCAATTTCCAGGAGACAGAGGAGCCTGGCATGCTACAGTCCATGGGATTGCAAAGAGCTGGACATCACTTAGCAACTGAACAACAACAATTCATATACTCACCCATTATGTTATTCATTCACTTATGTAAGAAATACTTAAGAGGCTCCTAAAATACAGTGTCAAGCTGCAGAGAAGATACAAAGAACACATCCACAGCTTCCAGTTTCAAGATTTAGTGGGAAAAAAAACACACACCAAATCAATTACAACATAGGGTTTAAAAACATTTCTAAGTATTGAGTCTGTCTCATCACCCTAGAGGATTGAAAGCTTTTGGAAGACATGACATCGTACTTTATAGCTATATGAAACTTACAGAGTCATCTTGGCTTCCCTGGTGACTCAGGCATTAAAGAATCTGCCTGCAATGCTGGAGACCCAGTTCGATTCCTGGGTCAGGAAGATTCACTGGAGAAGGAAATGGCAACCCATTCCAATATTCTTGCCTGAAAAATCCCATGGACAGAGGAGCCTGGAGGGCTGCAGCCCATGGGATGGCAAAGAATCAGACATGACTGAGTGACTAACACACACACACATACACACACACACACACACACACACACACACACACACACAAGTGGAACTGCTCAACTTATATTCAATAAACTCAAGCTAAGAGAAGCTAGATAGGTTATTTAAGGCCAAAGAAATAATGTCTAAGACCCAAGACTAGAAGGCAGATGTGCCTGATTACCATTGTTGGTCTTGTCCCACCATTCTACACTACCACCCTTCCATGGGTTCCTTCCATGTCTCTTTCATCTCTTTCATCATGTGAGCATCTGAATTTAATGTTCCAAACATGATGGACATTGGATAAATGGATATTTGATGGTAACAGTCATGTGTGTATATAATGACAGTTCCAGACTGGATGGCCTTCAGGAAAGGCCTTCTCCTTACTAACGTGGAGATTGTAATGAAAATGTTGTGAGATAATATAGGGTTAGCTCTTAGCATAGAATCAGCTTGCCAGTGCAGGAGATGTGGGTTCAAGCCCCAGGCCGGGAAGATCCCCTGGAGAAGGAAATGGCAACCCACTTCAGTATTCTTGCCTGAGAAATCCCGTGGGCAAAAGAGCCTGGCAGGCTCACAAAAGTCAAGCTCAACTTAGTGACTAAACAGCAACAGCAAGCTGTCAACACAGTTCTAGGCACATAATAAGTACACAATCAATATGAGGTTTTGTTATTAGTGTCATTATCATTAATGCTGACAAATTTTTATGAGCTTCTGTAGGATGTTTGTATTATGGTCAATTTTCTAATGCTAAGAAGTTGAGTTTGGGAATTCAGTTCTCTAAAATCTAAAAGGTATGTACAAATGGAAATATCATGCCAACTAATTAAGAAAACTTACAAATAAATATTGACCGTCACTCTACCAGCCCTGCCATTTAAAATCCACTCAAAATCATCACCTCCGTTAGAGTCACCCAAAAAGGAGAGTAACTGAAAACCACATTCCCAAGCTGGCCTTGTATAAATTGCTATTTGCCCCAGGCTATTTTCAAGGCTGTAAACAGATGTTAAAGAGGAAACATTGACTGAAGTGTAGACAAGAGATAGGATAATCAGAAGCTTGAAAATGATTGAGGCTTTGCAGTCAAGAAGAGAACTGTGAGCAATTTGCACTTCTATCTTCGACACCAACAAACTGGTTCATTTCTGTTTATGTGGACAGTTATAATGCTGCTCACTTCACAAATTTAAACTTTTACTCAATGAAAACCAAATATCTCTTCTCATATATGTGGTTTTTCCCCTTAAAGAAATAGATTTAGGTGTACAGAAGTTCTAAGGTGATGAGCTTTATGGGAACATAGGGAACACTTGGCTTTAATTTCTTGTTGAGAGAAGGAAAGTTATGCTAAATCATATTAACTTCCTCTTGTTCATACCACTACTGGCTCTGCAAGTCGGTGTTTGCCCCTGGATTATAGGTGAAACTTGAGAAACATCACTGTCTCGATGCAGTAGAGAAAATGTTGGTGGAAATGTTAATTACACCTTGACTGGACTTGAGGAGGTGATTACAGGCACTATGCAAAGCTATCCAACATATCTGAGATTTTCTTCTCTAAATATTTTCAGACTTTTTCTTTATTCATTTAAATTTGCAGCAAATTCATTCAATTTGGAGCAAAGCTTCAATGTGTATGAATCTCATTTGCAAAAATTACAAGTGTCTTCTTTTTTAAACAAAATAATAAGGTGTGAGTTGCCTGAACAATTACTAAATTTATACGATCCACACTTAGCCAAGCTTATTAAGTAAGTAATTGAGTAGAACCAACCAAGAAATGAAAATCAGGAGGCAGGAACAGCAAGGTAATGAAACTCAAACTTCTTTTTGATGAATTTCACTTTTCATTGTTTTTAGATAATTTACATCTAATTTGAAATTTGCTTCTGAAGATGACATGTAACTTAGGGTCAGTGGAGGTTTCTAACACATAAGATATAAATTCATGGTGATATCTATTACACCATCCTGTTTCACATTCTTTATGGCATTTAACACCATCTGATTCTTTTTGGTTTATCGGTTGGCTTATTGTCTGTCTCCCTACACTAGAAAGGAAGTGCCGTGAAAAACAGAGACTTGCCTATCTTCCTCATTCTTATGTCCCCACGCGCACCCAGCTCAAAGTGGGCCCTCTACAGATGCTCCTTGACACAATCACGGCTGTGCTCAATAGAACCATGTATCTCAAATGCTCAAGAGGGCCAGAGCATGGGGATTTCAGGAACAGAGAGAGATTTGTTTTGTCGCTACAGTTGGATAGACCTACTTCTCCATTTCCAGAAAAACAAAATGGGTAATGAATAATGTTTAACAATTTACAATTTTCTCCTTTAAATTCCTCATGCCTTACATTTTTGCTACCTCATCTCTTTGCAATCAACATAATGGTAAGCAAGTAGCCAGCTAATATTTTCAGAGAAATTTGGAAACAGATAATAGGACTAAATTGAACAGGCTCTTAATATATTTGTATATATGTTTTACCACAATAAAAATGGTTAAAAATATATATCTTTATATATTTATATATATATATATATGTATTGTAAACACTCTGGAGCTGGATGTTGGTGATAATCGCATAGCAACATGGATGTACTTAATGACAATTAACTATACACGTAAAAACTGTAAAATTTTTAATGCATATTTTACAATTGAAACATGGTTTTAAAAATATACAACCAGTGACTAGTGAGTACTTGAAATGTGGCTAGTGCAACTGAGGAAATGTATTTTTTATTTACTTCAAATTGACTTAAATTTAAATTTAAAGAGTCATATGTGCCTGCTGGACTTCCCTTGTGGCTCAGCTGGTAAAGAATCCGCCTGCAATACGGGAGACCTGGGTTTCATTCCTGGGTTGGGAAGATCCCCTGGAGAAGGAAGGCTACCCACTTCAGTATTCTGGCCTGGAGAATTCCGTGGACTGTAGGGTCACAAAGAGTCAGACAGGACTGAGCGACTTTCACGTGTGCCTGCTGGATACTGCATTGGACAGTACAGGGCTAAATGCTTGGACCACTTCACTTAAATAATGCCATTTGGAAGCTAATTTTTAAAGGCATTATTTGGATGGATTTTCCCTTTGTTTTCAGATTTTTATTATGAAATTGTCAAATACACAAAAGTAGGGAGAATAGTATAATGTATTTCAATATGTTCATCATATTGATTACAATTGTTAATGTTTTACTATATTTGCCGCAATATTACTTGAGCTCCAAGTATACTAAAGAGTAGTTGGAAAGCTATGGGACTGAGAAGGGCTCATTCCCACACACACTTCTCCAGGGTCAAAACCAAGTCCCTTAGCCCTGCCCTTCCCTTTTGCTAACCAGTTACATTTCCCCCCATAGTTTCTAGGGTAATTGTGCCAGAAATTATAAGAATGTAATGACAGTTATTTGTGAGTATGATAAAATTATAACTTCTAAGTTGTCTCAGATTTGAGCTAGGATTGCTTTGTTATTAAATCATGACTTCTTGTGGTACTTAGGTATTAATAGTAAAAAGCCACCAACCACTGAGTGTGTGACACCTCAATGAGACAGAAGTGTCCCAACAAGTATGGCCAAGATGACAGCTTAACTGGCTTTCCAAAATTTAAATTCCCAAAAGTGAATTTAAAAATTGGGCTGGGAGGATGGCTATAAAGTGATGAGACCTATAAGCCATTCTGACCAATGTTTTCCATCATGACGATATTGTAGTTAAAAGGATTAAAGTGGTCATCAAGAGCAGTAGGCTTCTGGGGCTTCCCTGGTGGCCCAGTGGTTGAGAATCTGCCTTTCAGTGCAGGGGACTCAGGTTTGATCCCTGGTCAGGGAACTAATATCCTGACTGCAGAAGGGCAACTAAGTCTGAGAGAGAAGCAGCTAGAGAAAAGCCTGTGTGCTCTGGAGCCTGCACACCGAAATGTGTGTAGATCCGGCATGCTGCAACCAAGGCCCAACACAGCCAAGGAAGTAAATATTTTATTTTTAAAAAATCAGCAGTGCTGAAGCCGAAACTCCAGTGTTTGGCCACCTGATGCAAAGAGCAGATTTCACTGGAAAAGACCCTGATGCTGGGGAAAATTGAGGGCAAGAAGAGAAGGGGGTGACAGTGGATAAGATGGTGAGATGGCATCAATGGACATAAGTCTGAGCAAACTCAGGGAGATAGTGAAGAACAGGGCAGCCTGGCATGCTACAGTTCCTGGGGTCACAGAGAGTTGGACAAGACTTGGCAACTAATCTACAACAGTGCTAAGTGAAGTCAGTCAGACAGAGAAAAACAAATACTGTATGATGTCACTTATATGTGGAGTCTAAAAAATACAACTGGTGAATAAAACAAAAAAGAAAGAAAGACAAGGAATCAAAGCAACCTCACAGATACAGAGAACAAACTAGTGGTTACCAGTGGAGAGAAGAAAGTGTGGAGAGGGAAGAAAGGAGAGGGAGACAAAAAAGTGTTATTATGGAATTATATAAAATCATGTGTGTGAAACATTTGAAAGTTGTAAAATATCATAGAATTTAAAGAAGCTTTAATTAAAAGAAAAATTGTAAAAGTCAGTATATTAAAAAAAATGAGATTTTTTAAAAAGATAATATCTCTTTGAGGAAAGTAGTAAGTAAGGGCAGTAGAGATTGTCTCTTTAACCACAGTCCTCCCGGTCTAAAGAAGCGTCGTACTCCAGGAGGCTGGAGGTAGGAAAGAACAAGGAAAAGACGAAGGATATTTGTCAACTGTCTCTAGAGTTTTCTAGAAGTGACCACATAATACATAATTCTAAAATCCAAAAAGATCTGAAAAATTAAACTTTTTATATATTTTATTTATTTTTTAAATAATGAGACATATACAGCTTTATTTCGTCATCTGTAAAAAGTCGTACTCCGGCAGAGTGACACATTCCCTATTTGAGCAGAAAGCAAATGCTAAGTCTGAGACACTCCTACCTAGGACTGCAACTGTGTAACCCTGAGCTGACATCTCTGTGCTGTCAAAGTGGGATCCTTACTGGGTGGCAGCTGCTTTCACACTTCTCCTGGAGACACTCTCTGGGGGGGCTGTGGGCCCACTCTCTGCGGGCCCCCTCACATAGCCGAGGACCAAACACAATTCTACCTGGACGGGATGCCCTTATGGCCCCTTCCCTCTTACAAGAGGGAGATCACAGAATTAACTTTCTGAGAAATGGGCTCTATCTTTCATTTAGGCTCCATTAAGTCTGCTGAAATCAAGGTTATACTTACAAAGCATTATATTGTGTTAATACCTGTTCCTCTCTCTCCAGCCATTTCCTCACCATCTATATAATTTTCAGGTATTTTTTAATTGGAGGGAAATTGCTTTACAACGTTGTGTGGGTTTCTGCCGTACAATAATGAGAATTAGCCATAGTTATATCTCCTCCCTCTTGATCCTCCCTCCCCTCCCCCCAATTCCACCCCTCTAGGTCATCATAGAGCACCAAGCTGGGCTCTCTGTGTTATCCAGCAACTTTTCACCAGCTATCTATTTTACACATTGGTAGTGTATATATGTCAATTCTTTCTCCATTCATCCCACTCTCAACAAAAACTCATTTGAAGGTAAAATTTGACTTGAGCTGGCATGAGACTATGACCTTTATTTATCCCACTTAGAGTAAATATTATGCTTTCCTGCAGTTGACAGTGATATGCTGTCCCTGACTCCAACTGACATATTCCACAATAAGCAGTACGTGCACCATAGCACCTTCAAAATCTGGAAAAATCCTGAATTCCAAGCCATATCTGGTCCCAGGCATTTGGGATAATTAATTCTGGACCACTACTCTGCTTATATTT
>SJXO01001408.1:396063-411985 GCA_006408615.1 Connochaetes taurinus | reverse complement strand
CCTGGAGACAGTGGACAGGGGAGCCTGGCATGCTCCACGGGGTCCCAAAGAGTCGGATACAACTTAGCACTGAACAACAATGAAAAGACATTCTGAAAGTGATCAGAATCCATTATTGATCAGATTATCGCAAGGATGAAGTTGGTGAAGTGAAAGTCGCTCAGTCGTGTCCGACTCTTTGCGATGCTATGGGCTATACAGTCCATGGAATTCTCCAGGCAAGAATACTGGAGTGCGTAGCCTTTCCCTCCTCCAGGATAGTAGAAGATAATGTATATGAGATACACAGCTGAGCGCTTGACTCAGTAAATATTTAATAGATATTTATTCTCTTTTCTAAAGCAAAGAACAAAATGGCAAAGCAGGCTACTCTGTGTGACGTGAAACACTACCTCCATCTAGTGGGGAAATTTTTAACTGTTCTACAAGCAAAGCCTAAAAAGTTTAATTAATAAAGATGTGACGTTAAACATCTAAGCTACTGTAGCTCCCACAGAATGAAATAAATCTTGCTATGAATAATAACCTCGTTATCTGAAGTGATTTTTAACTAAATACAAGGTAATGTGCTTTGCAAGACGTTACTTTATTCTGTTTCTCGTACCACGTGCAATTCTTTCCTCCAGGGAGATATATCTTGAAAGGCTTCAGCCTCAAATATTTGGTGAGGTTTCATCCTCAGTCGGGAGAAGGAAACGGCACCCCACTCCAGTATTCTTGCCTGGAGAATCCCAGGGACGAAGGAGCCTGGTGGGCTGCGGTCTGTGGGGTCTCACAGAGTCGGACACGACTGAAGCGATTCAGCAGCAGCGGCGGCGGCATCTTCAGTCGAATTTTCAGCTGCACATCCCTCTCTCGCTGGGTGATCTTGTTACCAAACCGAACTGCTCGCCTGACGCGTAGAAAAGCCGATCCCCCGGCAGCGGGCCGAGGTGGAGGAAGGCGAGACGCAGCAGGGCTCTGCGGAGCTCCCGGGCAGGGAGGCCTTTCCCACAGGGGCTGACTGGGGCTGGGAGGTGAAGAGGCGAGAGAACAGCCCAGAAGCGGCGGCGCAGCCCCGGGGCGGAGCCCCGGTTCCCCAGCGAGGGATCGCCGAATCTCTGGGCTCTTCTACAGAACGGAAACGCCCAAGCAATGGAAGATGTTCGCCCTCTTCGTCCCGGAGAAGGCGGCGTCTGCTGTCCTCAAGAGGCGCGTCGGGAGCCCACCTGAGGCCAGAGCAGAGCAGTGTGGGCAGAGGGGCCTGGGGCCCGTCCACGGGTCACTCAGAGTCCGGCGCGGCTGGGCGGCAGCGCGCACGCGGGGAAGGTTAGGTCGGCGAGGGTCGCTCCGGCATGTCCGACTCTGCGATCGCATGGACCATGCAGTCCGCGGGATTCTCCAGGCCAGAACACTGGAGTGGGCAGCCTTCCCTGCTCCAGGGATCTTCCCCACCCAGGGATCGAACCCAGATCTCTCGCAGTGCACGCGGATGCTCTACCAGCTGAGCCACCAGGGAAGTTCAAGTTCAAGTTCAGTCGCTCAGCCGTGTCCGACACCAGGGAAGCCTTCATGTTTTGAAAGATTCATGCGATGATGCGGCCAAAACGCGTGTGTCAAGGCCCGCCCGCCGCGGTGCCGACGGCCAGGAGGGCGGGGTCCCGGCGGGAAACGCGGCCCGCGGCGCGGCGGAGGGGCGGGGCCGGGCCGCCCAGTCTCCGCCCGCCTGGGGGGCACCAGGCGGTGCAGAGAGGACCCGGGCACGGGGGGCGCCGGTCGGGAGACACGGGGCCGGTGCAGAGAGGACCCGGGCACGGGGGGCGCGCAGAGAGCAGCCCGCTCTGCGCCCGCGGCTGCGGGCGGGGAGTGCCGAGAGGAGCCCGCGCGCCCCCGCGCCGCGCTGCCTGCAGCCCCGGGCGGCGCGAGGCCGGAAGCGGCGCCGCGGAAGTCCAGGGCTGTTCCCGAACCGCGCGCGGCCGGGCGCCGGCGTGCTACCGTGACGCCCGGCGGGAGTGGCGACGTCTGCGGAGTTCCTCTCGCCTTCTTAGGGTTATTTTACCCAGGTTGTAGCCAGGACTTTGGGGGAAGTTTAAAACTTTTATTTTTTAAACAGGTTAGGTAATTGTGGAAGGGGAAAGTCGCTCAGTCGTGTCCGACTATTTGCGACCCCATGGACTGGACTGTAGCCCACCAGGCTTCTCAGTCCATGGGGTTTTCCAGGCAAGAACACTGGAGTGGGCTGCCATTAAGGCCCTCAAAAAAAACAAAACTTGCTTGGGGTCAGTACTGAGACTCTGAAGCTGTTTTCTAATTCTCGGTCCGCTGCACATTTGCTGCAAGACCATGGGTTAAAAAACATACAGGAGACGTCTATTCTCTGTCTCAACTTTGTGCAGTCCCGGAAAAAAAGGAGTTAGGCGTTCTTGTTTAACTCTCTTCTGCGCTGTTGTTCCTCTGACACCTGTATTTTATTATATAGTTGTGGCTCAGGTGGTAAAGAGTCAGCCTGCAATGCAGGAGACCTGGGCTGGGAAGATCTCGGTCCGCTGCACATTTGCTGCAAGACCATGGGTTAAAAAACATACAGGAGACGTCTATTCTCTGTCTCAACTTTGTGCAGTCCCGGAAAAAAAGGAGTTAGGCGTTCTTGTTTAACTCTCTTCTGCGCTGTTGTTCCTCTGACACCTGTATTTTATTATATAGTTGTGGCTCAGGTGGTAAAGAGTCAGCCTGCAATGCAGGAGACCTGGGCTGGGAAGATCTGGAGGAGGGCATGGCAACCCACTCCAGTACTCTTGCCTGGAGAATCCCATGGACAGAGGAGCCTGGTGGGCTACAGGCCATGGAGTCTAAAAGGGTCGGACACAACTAGAGTGACTTTGACCTTTGTTATCTTGTAAGCTTTTAAAAATTGGGGGACTTCCCTGGTGGTCCAGTGGCTAAGACTGTACTTCCAAGGCAGGGACTGGGGTTCAATCCCTGATCAGGGAGCTAGATCCCACATGCTGCGGCTAAGACCTGGTGCAGCTAAATAAATACATTTATTTTCTTTTTGAATTATGCTGCCTTTAGGCTTTCACTTTTCTTACTTTACTTATCAAACATTATTATAGTCATAGGCTAGTCTTCAGATGCTAGCAGTGAAGGATCTCTCAGGGAACTGAGGCAGAAACATCACTGTGGGTTTTCATCTCAGCTGAGTTGGCAGGACTTTGAGAAGAGACTTCAGGTGTGAGCACCTGCTTTGTCCAGTTATAGTTAATCTAGCTGGCAAAAACCAGAATGAAAAGGTGTGTTAAATTTTGGGGGCGGGGGTGAGGGAAGGGATTGTTTTAAACAAAATATTTGAAAGCAGAGATGGTGCAATGTGGACATACATGTTAAGAGTAGGTACTTGGGACTATTGAATGTTGTTAGCACCAGAAAGCTTAAAAAAAAACAAAACCCCATATTTTCACTTAAATGAAGGATTAGGTTTTCTAAAGAAAAAAAAAATCAGTCTTTTAGTTCAGGTTTTTTATCACTTATTTAAAAGAAGTGAGTTGGTTACAGGAGGATTAAACGTAGGCATGGAAGACAGCTAGAATCAACTCCGTTTCTGTCATCTCCATTATCTTCGTCATTTATTTTCCTTCTTCCCCTTCTCCCTTTTGACCTTGCCCTCTTCCTTCTTGCCTTTTTCCAGCTGTGACCGCTTGTCAGAGACACCGTTTACTCTGGTTGTAAACACACCCATTGCACATTTTCTTCCGCACTGCGGCCTTCTTTTCTCAATGGCATGGAAGACAGCTAGAATCAACTCCGTTTCTGTCATCTCCATTATCTTCGTCATTTATTTTCCTTCTTCCCCTTCTCCCTTTTGACCTTGCCCTCTTCCTTCTTGCCTTTTTCCAGCTGTGACCGCTTGTCAGAGACATCGTTTACTGTGGTTGTAAACACACCCATTGCACATTTTCTTCCGCACTGCGGCCTTCTTTTCTCAAAGTCCCAGTTTCTTTGGTGATTAGGCCAGAATGTGTTCATCTGATGGTGAGAGGTTGCTCAGGCCAAAACAGGAAGGACCACTTGGGTGGGTACCATGGCCAGCAGCATAGTCCTCGTCAGGGAGCTTATTAGTAATGCAGAATCTTATGCCCCATCCCAGATGAACTGCATCCTGACCTGCTTTTTAACAGGGTTCCCTAACATGCATACTCAAAAGTTTGAAAAGTATTGCTTTAGCGATTTTAGAAAGTTGGGACGTCTTGACTGTAGGTTACAGACACTCTTCCCAGTGGTTTACACAAAGATGCCATGTGGTAACATTTGGCCTCTTTGTTTTGTTTTGTTTTTTTGGCCTGTATGGAGTTATTTTTCCTTAGTGAGTCAGTTGGTCCAGTCCCTGCCCTGTGGAGCCCATCACTGTTGGTGGGAGGTGGGGGGAGGCTGTGAGAGGAGGGGCCAGACATAGCCTCAAGACTTCGTTGTAAATTCTAGAAACCTAGAGGGTTTTGGAACTGTGTGATGAGGCTGGCATTGGTGCCTCAGTAAACCTGTATTTTCTTTTCTTGTTTTCCTGCAGTCTAGTGATTCGTGGTGATAAGGATGAGCAGGCCGTTCTGTGCAGTGAAGACAAAACATATGATTTGAAAGTAGCAGACACTTCCAATATGTTGCTTTTTATTCCCGGTTGTAAAATTCCAGAGCAGCTGAAGATGGAAGAAACACACTGTAACATTATTCAGACTGAGGTACTGTCTTCTGTTTCCTGACTTATTTGGAAAAGACAACATGCCTTTAATTGAAAACTCAAGGTGTGGACCTTCCCTGGTGGTTAAGACTGTGCGCCAATGCAGGTGGCGTGGGTTCGGTTCCTGGTTGGAGAACTAAGATCTCCCATGCTTGAGGCCAAAAAAAAAAAAAAAAACTGGCGGTGTGAAATGTATAATCACAGAGAATCTGAAATTTTCTCTGATGAAACTGGAAATTTCTCAGCATGATTTTTGTTTGTTTGGAGTCATGTAAACTTGTCTTTATTTTCCCAGTGTGATGTTGAAGTCCCAGATAAACTGACCATTTTCTGTAATATAGAAAATTTACTGTGAGGTGACTCATTCTAAAAGTTTTACCTGTTTTCAGGGAGTTTTGCTGTGGATAGGTTTTGAAAGGGGATTCCCTCAAACTATAACTAGTGCATTAGGTGACGTAGGGAAATGAAAAAATATGTTTTTGAGGGAAGTATGTTTCTCACCTTTGAAGCTGGTTTAGTTCGTCACTATCCATAGCCATGTATAACAAATTCTTAATTACTTTGGAGACTACTGATGGCAGATAGCAAACAAAAGTTTCTATCCTGGCTCAATAGTTACACATACACAGTCAAAGCACCTTAATGCTATTAGATTAACTTCAAACCAACCACTTACTAAAAATAGAATTGGAATAGAAATAAGGGAAACTACTGGGACGCCTGAGTGGTTCCTATGGTGTTGCTAGAACAGAGGAACTGCCAGTAAATATTGTACTTTGATTTTTGTAGAGTTACGTCTTTGTGATGAGCTAGAAATTTTGACTTTGATCCTTTTGGAAAAGATATTATTTTTTTCATCATGTACCTGTCTTGTGGGTGTTTTGGAGAGGATATAAACATCCGTGAGTACCTTTGAGCTCTTCTTACCGGAGTTCTGTGTTCTGGGACCGAGTAAAACTTAACAGAGATCTGCTAGCCAGAGTTTCAGAATCTTTGGGTTGCACTTCAGGTGCTTAAAAAGGCTCGGTCAGGAATGCACCTGAGCAGAGCAGGCTGGCATTGATACATGGCAGTGGGTGCCCAGGCTCGGGGGTGATAGGGAATGGGGGTCTGTGACAGATTGGGGTACACAGGCCTCAAGCAGGTAGGTGGGCGCTTCTTGGCCTTGTGGGAAAGCAGCCCAGCATTGCATAGACCAATCCATAGATCTTCTGATTTCTTTTGTCCAAGTGAAGCTTAAAATTTAAGTTTCAGGGGGCAAAATCTCCTTATTTTTCAATGTTGGCAACGAATTAAAAGTCCATGCTAAACTTCCTTTTCTCCCTCAACACAAAGCACACACCGACATCTGTGTATTGGGCCCAGCCCCTTTGTGAGCTGTGCACGAGCTCAGTAGTCTTTCTGTTTTGGTCCTTAAGCTTTGTTTAGACTCCGCGGAGTCTCCACCAGGCTCTGGACCTTGTCTCCTCCATCTCAGCTTCTACTGGTTTGAGAGCGGACGCGCCCCCTGACCTTCCTCCTTAAAGCTACAGTGTATCCCAGAGAGAATCCATTTTGGCCTTTTTCCATTTCTTTCATGTGAAACAATTATTGAGTACCTACTAAGTGCTGGTGTTGATTGGGCAAATCCTGGAGATTGAGGAGAAGGATAACAGCAATTTACCCGTCATTTAGCCACTATCACCTGATTTGAGTGACAGGCCTCTAAGTATTTCTCAAGTCCAGTAAGGAATTAGTTGCTATTCTACCTAGTAGAAGCTCTTGCATTGAATAGAAGTCTTTTCTTTTTTCACATCTGCTTAATTTTAGCATCATGAGCAACACAGGGCAAGACTGCTGCCTCTTCCCTGTAGCATCTGTGCATAATTTGAAGACTGTGAGATGAGGCCTCTTCTTTACTTTCTATTTTTCCGCCTAAATACCTTCTTTCTCTGTGGTTTCTACCTGGTTTGCAGAATATCACCTTGCTGGTCATTCTTTTCTGGGCACACTCTTTAAGTTTCCACAATACATTTGAGATGTGGAAGGCAGGAGGAGGGGGCAACAGGAATAGACGGTTAGATGGCATCACCAACTCAATGGACATGAGTTTGAGCAAACTTCAGGAGATAATGAAGGACAGGGAAGCCTGGCGTGCTGCAGTCCGTGAGGTTGCAAAGAGTCGGACGTGACTTAGCCACTGAACAACGACAACAGTGGAAGCTTAATTATTCATTCTCATTATGTTGGCAGTGTCTTCTTGACTGAGATTTAAACAGATGTGACGTGCAGATGGGTAGCCATCTCAAGCAGATGGCTGGATGAGCACCTTCCCGGCAGAAAGCAGAATGCCTTGGCTCCGTTTTCTTGCTTCTAATGGAGGATAGATGTGTTGGATGAAATTTTATGTAAAGTTTTCTTTTAGAATGGCCCCTAAAAGATCATGATGTATTTGTAATCTCTAGATCTTTGGTTTTTCTAACAACTACTGGGAATTAAGAAGATGTAGACCTAAACTAAAGAAGTTAAAGAAACTTTTGATGGAAAATCCCTATGAAGGGCCTGACAGTGAGAAGGAAAAGGAGTCCAGTCGCTTAAAAGTAAGACTGTTATTTTCATTTTTTTAATTGGGATGTAAAAAACAGAGCTGTAATGGCATTCTTTAATGGTGACGTTCTTTTTAAAGTTCATATTATGAAACTTTCAAACATAGCCCAAAGCAGAAAGACTCGTGTTCTCTCTGTTGACCATTTATCAATATTTTGTCAATCTCATGTCCTCTGTCCCCCTGCCGCCTCCCACTGTATTTGTATTAGAAGTTCAGCTGATTGATCGTTTCTCTTTGTCACTGCCTTTTTGAGATCTGATTCATATACCAAGCAATTTGCTTATTTTAAAGTGTGTAATTCAGCAGTTTCCAGTGCATTCACAGAGTTGTGTGATCATCAGCTTGCTGAAGTTTGGAATATTTTTATCACCCCTCCACGGAAACTCTGTATGCCTTAGCTGTTCCCTCTCACTCCCGCCTTTCTCTCTCTCTCCCCTCAGCCCTGACCTCTCGTCCAGCCTTTCTCTCTCTCTCTCTCCTCAGCCCTGAGCTCTCACTCCCGCCTTTCTCTCTCTCTCCCCTCAGCCCTGACCTCTCGTCCAGCCTTTCTTTCTCTCTCTCTCCCCTCAGCCCTGAGCTCTCACTCCCGCCTTTCTCTCTCTCCCCTCAGCCCTGACCTCTCGTCCAGCCTTTCTCTCTCTCCCCTCAGCCCTGACCTCTCATCCAGCCTTTCTCTCTCTCTTCCCTCAGCCCTGAGCTCTCACTCCCGCCTTTCTCTCTCTCTCTCCCCCCTGCTCAGCCCTGACCTCTCGTCCAGCCTTGCTCTCCTCTCTCCCCTCAGCCCTAGGCTGCTTCTGGGCATTCTGTATGAATAGAATCAGATGAGTGGCCTCTTCTGGCAGGCGTCTCTGACCTAGCATGCTGTTTTCAGCTTCCATCCGTTCCTTTTCGTTGCTGGACGGTGCCCTGTCTTTTGGGTGTGCCATATTTTATGCGTCCATTCATCAGTTGATGAGCATTTGCGTGGTTTCTACTTTTTGACTCTTGTTGATTACTTGCTAATTGTGAATAACACTGCTGTGAACATTCCTGTACGAGTGTCTAGTGAACCTGTGTTTCAATTTTTCTTGGAGATGTGCACACGCACGCACACGAGTGAAATTGATGGGTCCTGTGGTCACTCTATATGGGCTTTATATAGAATGTTTGTACAGAAACCCCTTTGCCAGCTTTCAACTGGATTACTGTATTATTTAATTGTTGGAGAGTTTTTTATGTAATCTAAACACAAGCTCTTTGACAGATCAAATTTGCAAATGTTTTCTTCTGTTTTATGAGTTATCATTTCACTTTCTTGACTTTTTTAAAAAAATGGTGGCAAGTAAAAGTACAGAAGTTTTCATTTTGATGAAGTCCACATGATGTGTTTCCATTTTATTGCTTGTGTTTTCAGCATCATATCTGAAACAATTGCCACATTCCGCATCACAATGTGTTTTCTTCTAAGATATTCTCTGATTTTGTCTAGTTATCATTACACATTAACTAAAGAAATTAAGCTATAAATACTGCCTTATCTGTCCCTATGTATTTATTCCCTCAAAATTCAATAAGTCTGAAAAAATTTCTTTGTCCTAAAATGCGTTTTTTTTGTTTGTTTCAGTATACGACTGAAGATTTGCTTGATCAAATTCAGGCAAGTGAGGAAGAAATAATGACCCAGTTACAAGTTCTCAATGCCTGTGAGATCGGAGGTAGCGTTACTTACTGTTATCAGTAGTGGTGGGATTGGGCATCGTTTGCGAGAGAGGTTTTTGTGCATCTGCCTCTGTTTATTGCTGTTGCATGCTATTTATTGAGTCCTCTTCTGGTCTCAGAGATGACGATAGTTGTGTTTTGAGGTGTGGGGTAGAGACTCCATGTGATCACCTCTAACAAGGATGTCAGTCTCTGACCAGTGATTTGATTCACTCCTTTCAGGCCTTTTCCTTTGGAGTACATGGTAATAGAAGAACCTCATTTGATCAGGAAAGGTCTCAGATATCAGGAATCTGTTCCCTTCATTGTCTTTAATAGGTGAGGAAACCAAGGCCTGGGAAGGGAAAGAGACTGGTCCGGGGCCCCATGTCGAGATAGCGACAGGATGAGGCATCCAACCAGGTACTTGAACTCCTGGTTCAGAATTAACTCACTGAATTTCCAAACTGCTTGGAAGCTCTATTTATTCTCGTGATCACTCAACATGCTTTTGAATAAGTGTGAACTAGTTTATATAATAAACCTGTGTAAAAGTAGTAGCAGCAAGAGATGGATGGAGTAGCCCAGCAGAATCTTCTTCAATGTGTTTTGACTTTCTTCTGGTCCGGAGTGGTGGCGTGGGAGCTGCCCCCCAACCCCTGCCCTCCCAACCCGCCACGTCTGGGCCTACATTAACACTTGAGTAGCTGTTTGTGTGCATTTCTCAGCCCTCTCAAACTTGCCCAGAGAAGCAGCTTAATTCTGCACCCAGGTGTCAGGAAGGGGGAAATTGGCATGGTTTGGTGGGTGCCCTTTTCAATTTACTCACAGTCTGCCAAGCAAGATTAGCTTCTGTGGTCAATTCTGCTGAGCAAAGCAGCTGCACATGACTTTAGAACTAACTGGAAGCACTAACTTCTTTGTTGTGGTTCCTTGAGCTTTTAATTGTGGAGGCCTGTTTCTAATTACTATGGTATAGGGATACCATGAATATTAAGGTTAAGAATAGGAGAATGGATTTAATGCAGCCCTCTGCACTTTTTGTTTATTGCATGGGAATGGATAATATATTGGTGTGTGCATGGTGGGGGGGTTACGCATAGATTTTTTTCCTAGTTTTCTTTTTCAGTTTTGCTTCACACACTCCATGTTTTAATGTTGCTTTTACTCAGAATAAGAATAGGAACATTCTCCCATGGAAATGATGGGTGTGCACTTGATTTGTTTATCCAGAGATGGTGGCAGTGCCTTTGGTTATAAGATGGCATTTCATCATCTTTCACAGGGATTGGGAATATATATCTGGACACCCAGCCTTTGTTTTGCTGCTGGTCCACGTCGTACCTGAGCCTATTATCTCGTGAATGAACTAGACTTCTTTTTTAAAAACATTTATTCTTTCACTTGGCTGCCTGGCGTCTCAGTTGCTTGTGGCATGTGGGTCTTCACTGCATCTTACGGGATCCTTCACTGTGCTGCACTGATTTTCCAGCTGTGCTGCTCGGGCCTCAGCGCTTGGCGCCCACGGGCGCTCTCATGGGGTACAGGCTTAGTTGCTTCTCAGCATGCAGGATCTTAGTTCCCCGACTGGTGATCCAGCCCACATCCGCTGCATTGCACGGCATATTCCTGATAACTGAACCACCAGGATTGTCCTTGAATAGACTGCTTCACGAGCATGAGCACGGCTCTCCAAGGTGGCTGGCGGGAGGGCGTAACCACGACAGTGCCCTGCTGCAGAGGTCACCGTGTGGAGTATCCGGCCCGCGACCTCAGCTCCTTTGTGTGACCCTCTTAAGAAGACGACCAGACCAGCTACCGGTTTCCCATTTCCATTTAGAACAACAAGATTATTATGAGATAAATGAGGATCAAAGCACTTGGAAAAAAAGTCAAAATGTTGGTTATGTGCAAAGTACTCTTTAAAAACCACCTGACCTCCCTTGACACAGTTTGCAATGATTGGGAGAGAAGCTGAAACAAGCATTGTTTATAAAGAAAGTTAAGACTTATCATGTCTCTTTTTTGCAGTGGGCAAGAGTATACTGCTACTGTATGAGTCCTATCAGTCAATTCATTTGTTTACATTAAATTTGTTTAAAATGAATGTTCTTTAGTAAATATAACTTTGGGAATTTATAGGTTATTGGAGGATTCTCGAATTTGATTATGAGATAAAACTTCTGAATCATATAACTCAACTTGTGGATTCTGAATCTTGGTCTTTTAGCAAAGTTCCTTTGAATACGTGCCTTCAGGAACTTGGACCATTGGAACCAGAGTAAGTATTTATTCCCCATTCTTCCAGATTTTAAAGGAAAGAAAATTATTATCCAGGGTAGGACTAAACTCAGGGCATAGACTATATTTTAATATTGTATAGAAATCTGAAAAATATACAACTAAAAAGGACTTGGGAATTTTGGTCACTGGGGAGAATAAATGTCATTTTTTTTTCCTGCCATTAAAAATATAAAGAAATAACTATATATGTTATTTTATAATAAATGTATGCTCACATGATTTGTATAAAAATATTTAACATGGGGCCTGGCACATCGTAGCTTTCCAGTATATTTTAGTTTTTATTTTTTAAAGTTTCTTGGCTGCACCACATAGCCTGTGGGATCTTAGTTCCCTGACCAGGAATCAAACTTGTGCTCCAGGGGAGTCCCAGTATTTCAAATTTATATCTTAATTTATAGTTAGCAATAGTGTTTGAAAGCTAATGCATAAAATTGTGAAAACTTTTCAAATAAGTGTTTAAAATTTTTCAGGGAAATGATTGAACACTGTCTTAGATGTTATGGAAAGAAATACACAGAGGAAGGTAAGATTGGGAGAATATTTTAACGGGTGTTTTAACTCTCGGTGTGTTAAACTTGGCCTGCCTTTGAAGTGTCTTCCTGTTTAAAACTAAGATCTCCATGGGGGGATGGGCGATGAGTTGCGTGTAGTTCCTTCTGTGAATATGCGCTGAGGGAAAGCTGACGGTGGTATAATTCAGAAGACAGTGTGGCACCATCTGCTGCCCTTTCCTTAGGCGAAGTTTATTTTGAACTGAGTGCAGATAAGATATGCAGAGCCACAGCACAGATGCTACTTCAGAACGCAGTGAAATTCAACCTCGCTGAGTTTCAGGAGGTATGGCAACAGAGTGTGCCCGAAGGAATGACAACGAGGCTTGATCAGCTTCAGGTAAGCTGGAGACGTGATTACCTCCGTAACTCAGCAGGTTACGAGGTGAGATGAAGCCTGTATTGGAACTGCAGTTGGAGACAATTTCATTTTCCTACCTTAGGGGTGCACTCTGCATTCAATCCATCACAAAAATCCTTTAAAAAAACAAAACAAAACCCACAAACCCACTTAATTCAAGTGTAATTTACATATGACAGTTGCCTGTTTGTAAAGGATTTGTAGTGAATTTACTGGGTTTCCAGCCACCACAGTCTAATTGTAGAACATTAGTCACCAGTAAGATTGCTTGGGCCCGTTTACAGTTAGGTTGATGCCTAGGTTTCCCTTGGGCTTCCCTTGTGGCTCAGCTGGTAAAGAATCTGCCTGCAATACGGGAGACCTGGGTTCCATCCCTGGCTCGGGAAGATCCCCTGGAGAAGGGAATGGCTACACACTCCAGGATTCTGGCCTGGAGAATTCCGTGGACTGTATAGTCCATGGTGTCGCAAAGAGTTGGACACGACTGAGACTTTCACTTCCTAGGTTTCCTGGGATGCTGGTACTTAGAGCAGGTTTGGGCAGCAGACACAATGAGTTCATATATAAGTTCAGCTGAAGAGGTCTGGTGCTTGGACGAGGGATTTGGGGTGAAGTTCAAATATGAGTCACAGGTTTAGAGGAGGTTACCCAGGCCAGTGACAGTGAAACAGTTAGAGGGGTGGTCTAGGGGCCCAGAGAATTACAACATCAGGTCAGGAGAAAAGGCATGAAATCGTGATGCAGGCTTAAAGAAGAGGTGATCAATACTAACGAAGTAAAGGGGGCTAGTGAGATGAATCCAATAAAGGGCCCATGGGCTTGGTAACGACAGCTCACGGTGAGCTTTAGAACCAGAGCCTTTTCACTAAACTGGTGGTGGTAAAAGCCAGATTCGAGAAGGGAAGGGAAGTGACTGCTCAGAGGCGCTCTCTTTGTGAAAAAGGCTATTGTAAGCTTCTCAGCTTCATGATGCTGAGGTTTTAAGTACCTCGGGCTAAGCTCAACATAAGGTAAAAGAATGAGTCACTTTTTTTTTTTTTAACATTAAACCATTACTTGAGCTCTCCTTTTTCTCATTTCTTACAGGGTTTGGCCTTGGTAGATAGACAGTCAAGACCAGAAATCATATTTCTGTTGAAAGTGGAAGACTTGCCTGAGGGGGATCAGGAACGGTTCAGTAGTCTGTTCTCTCTGAGAGAGAAGTGGACGGAAGAAGATATTGCTCCATATATTCAGTAAGTACTTTATTACAAATAGATTTTGAGGACTGTTCTTTTCTAACAGGGAGCAGAGGGTTTCCACTTTGTGTTTTGAGTCTTCCTGATGACTGCTTCCTTCCCGGCGCTCTCAAGTCCTGGCTGGCTCTCCTCTTACCGTTCTCCATAAGTACTGATCTGGTTGGTGGGGGATGTGTCATCTCTCTTCCTTTCTGCTGTGTCTAGAATCACTTCTCTGCTCTTCTTGCAAACTGCAACTCTTAGAGGAACAGTCTGCTGTGTACCCTTCTGTGGCTGTAAGGCAACCACCCCTCTCTGATGGCCACCTTCTTTTTTGCTGCTGCCTTAACATTTGGGGAGAAGTTTAACATTTTGGGGGAAGTCAGAATTCATAAGAACAAGTTCACCCTGAAGTTACTACTTGGCAAGACTGACCCAAAATCCACTGCTGTTGCTGCTGCTGCTAAGTCGCTTCAGTCGTGTCCGATTCTGTGCAACCCCATGGACGGCAGCCCGCCAGGCTCCCCCGTCCCTGGGATTCTCCAGGCAAGAACACTGGAGTGGGTTGCCACTTCCTTCTCCCAAAATCCACTAACAAACCCTACCACTTCCTCCCTGTGTCCGATACCTCTTGGGGCCTCTCCTCTTTACCCAGCCTCAGTTTTCTCATATCTCACGTGGGATTAAATAATGCATGACTCATAGTCTCACCATGAAGGTTGGAGATAATACATACGTGTGCTGTATCTGGTTCAGTTATGGCTTCGTAGCCTCTCTTTACCCTTATCTCTCCCACAAATACACACCCTTATGTTTGTTGGAAAGGTGGGCTTAGGGGAGAGAGAGGGAAAGAACTGGTGCTGTGAATATCGTGTTATGTTCCCTATTTATGATGCTCATTTTTTTTTGTTTTATTTTGTTCATTAATTTTTTTATCGTTCCCACAGAGATTTGTGTGGAGAGAAGCAAACCGTTGGTGCACTGCTCACAAAATACGCTCGATCTTCAATGCAAAATGGTGTCAAAGTTTATAACTCAAGAAGACTCATTTCTTAAAAAGAACAACAGTTTTTTCTTTGGGACTAAAGTTGCTGGATATAAGAAAGTGTTTTTTTATGTATTTGTATTGCAGACTTTGAAAAACCCAATGCTGTGAAGCCTTTTCTCCTCATCTTCAGTATTTTAAACTATTGCTCTTTTTTCTTAAAGGTGATAGGATATTTTATGTCTTTCAGGATATGTTTGTTTCATGTACACAGTGTAAACAAGGACAAAAGTGTTATTTTCTATATTTAGTATATCTTGGTAGTCTATATGAGTTCATTTATATCTAAACCAAACAGGTTTGGTTTTTTATATTGAAAATTGCATTTATTTAATTAGGATTTGACATTCTAGTCATTAATAAATTTGAAAGTTTTCAGAGAACTAAATAGTAATAGTTTCCTAGAAGAGAATTATTTATTTACTTAAATATTTCCCAAGTGAGTTCCCATCTACTTTTGACCTTCCACCAAAACAGGAAACCACATGATGCTATCAACTATTTAAAGTAGTTGTTTGTATTGATGAAATGGGCTTGATAATGGCTCCTGTTCGCCTGGCTCCTGTAGATATGATTTCAGAAAGAAACAGTGAGTGGTCCTGAAGAGAGATCTTAGTTCCCTGCCCAGGAATCAAATCTGGGAAGCCTGGATAAAAAACCGAGAATCCTAGCTGCTAGTCCACCACTGGGGGCTAGAAAGTGAAATTGAAAGTGTTAGTTGCTTAGTCGTATCCAACTCTTCAAACCCGTGGGCTGTAGCCCCTCCAGGCTCCGCATGGGATTCTCCAGGTGAGAACACTGGAGTTGGTTGCTGTTTCCTTCTCTAGATCTTCCCAACCCAGGGATTGAACCCAGGTTTCCCCTGGCTCTTGCCTCCTTTGAAAACAAAAATGTTTTGAGGAGGCAAAAACTGTAAAAACAGATACAGTTTATTTTTAGAGATATAGCATAACAAGTGGGGGAGCACAGAGAAACAGTTTAAGACAGAATAAGGCAGAAATACACACCAGGAAAGAAAGGGTATGGTCGTCCTCCCTAATGAGGAGGAGCGAAGTAAGTTCAGGTCAGGTCAGTTCTGTTCAGTTCAGTCGCTCAGTCGTGTCCGACTCTTTGCGACCCCCATGAATCGCAGCACGCCAGGCCTCCCTGTCCATCACCAACTCCCGGAGTTCACTCAGACTCACGTCCATCGAGTCCGTGATGCCATCCAGCCATCTCATCCTCAGTCGTCCCCTTCTGCCCTCAAACCCTCCCAGCATCAGAGTCTTTTCTAATGAGTCAACTCTTCGCATGAGGTGGCCAAAGTACTGGAGTTTTAGCTTTAGCATCATTCCTTCCAAAGAAATCCCAGGGCTGATCGCCTTTAGAATGGACTGGTTGGATCTCCTTGCAGTCCAAGGGACTCTCAAGAGTCTTCTCCAACACCACAGTTCAAAAGCATCAATTCTTCGGTGCTCAGCCTTCTTCAC
>SJXO01001408.1:254219-392898 GCA_006408615.1 Connochaetes taurinus | reverse complement strand
CTTACAAATAGCTGTGAAAAGAAGAGAGGCGAAAAGCAAAGGAGAAAAGGAAAGATATAAGCATCTGAATGCAGAGTTCCAGAGAATAGCAAGAAGAGATAAGAAAGTCTTCTTCAGCGATCAATGCAAAGAAATAGACGAAAAGAACAGAATGGGAAAGACTAGAGATCTCTTCAAGAAAATTAAGAGATACCAAGGGAGCACAGTAAAGGTGGCTTAAATCACTTCTATAGGACAGTTCTTCCTGGTCTTTGTTTCCCTTTGGCCCATCTTCTTACTTCTTTCCCCAAATCTGATCTGTTCCAGGGTGCTCCCTAAGGTCCATGCGCAACTTTTTGCTAAAGATGGATTCTACCACAGAGACTACTAGGGGTATTGGTGACCTGCCTCCCTTTTCTACCTCCAAGGAGCCTTTTTGGACCTGAGGGGTCAGGAAGTTTCCTTGACCTCAGGAATGGTCATCTTATCTCTATTCCAGCCGAGCTCAGCTTCTGCAACTAGCTTTGTCCTTGGAGTGTGGGGAAAACAAAGCTTCAGTTTTTCTCCACTTGACAGACACCAGCTGCCCAGCCCAGGGGCCCCTCTATCTCCTACCTCAGATATGCACTTTGGGATGAAAGTCTGTGTAGTGCTTACTGCTTATTTGCTTCCCATTCTTTCCTTAACCCAGTGACCTCTTTTTAACCCAGTTGCATCTATCTTGCTAAATATTTTCCATCTTCCATGCAAAATGGTATTAAAAAGTTTGTAATTCAAGAAGACCCTTTTCAATACTAATCCCCTGTGAAGAAGAATAACAATAGTTTATCATCCTATAATGAAGGATACTGACACAAGTAATACTCAAAAACGACAAGTAATTTCTGGTTTTGGAATGGTTGATAAAGTTATTTTACATCTTTATTTTCCTAGTATGTTTTCCTTTAGACCAAAGTTCAAATTAATTTTAGCTAATGAACTTGTCATCACGACAGGTGGACGGGTTAAACCTGGTCCAAAGTTAAAAAAAAAAAAGTTAATAATCCACAACCAAGATTCAACTGTCACTGGAATTTACAACCGTTTTATTCTCAAGCACATGAAATGCAGATGACTTCAAAACAGTCCGGAGTTTCAGTAACTCTGCATCTGTATCACCCACTTATTCTTCAGTAAATTCCGAGGCAGCAATGCCTAGCGGGGAGCTGAATTCGAGTTGGACTCCTCGAGGCGTCGTCTCGTCTTCTGCGGCCTGAGTCACGGCGCCGGCGAGCGGAGGGTTCTTCTTCCACAGCGCGCGGACGGACGCCGCCCGGTTTCCTAGGACTCGGCCCCTGGCGCTTCGGAAACCTCGTCCCCATGCTTTTCAGTGTTTGCGCTACATCCTCATTCCTCTGAAACCTGATGTTCCTCCTTTCCGCTCTGCTGTCCTCGCGTCATCCACAAAATACCTGCCAAGCTTCCTCAGCTGCCACGCTTTCCAGCCGCCGTCCGAACGTGAACTGGCAGACGCAAGCCCGGGGCTCGCCAAGCCCCGCCCACGGCCAACGAGACTTCCGGCTGCCGCCTCGGCCCCGCCCACTTCCGCCGACGTCGGGGGTCAGAGGTGCCGCGGAAGACGTCGGCGGCGGGCGTCGTTGGGCGCTTCTGTGGGGAGTGTCTCCGTGACAGGCGCTCGGCGGAGACGGCGGACGAGCCGAGTCCCCAGAGCGAGTGTGAGGGGCGGCCGCGGCGGCTCGGGCAGGGCCGGGCGTGGGGCCCAGGGCGCCCCCGCCGCGGGCCGTGACTCGGGAGCGTGCGGGAACGGGCAGCGTCGGGTGCCCGAGGCCGGGGATGCCCCGCCGCCGCCCGGGAGGCCGGGAAGCCGAGCTCCGCGGGGCCCCCGATGCCGCCGACCGGCTCTGACCCCGCCAGAATGAACAGGAAGAAAGGAGACAAGGGCTTTGAAAGCCCAAGGCCGTATAAATTATAAGTATTTTTCTCTTTATCTCCCTTTCTTCTGGGGCTTCCCGGGAGGCTCAGACGGTTAAGAATCCGCCTGCAGTGCGGGAGACCCAGGTTCGATCCCTGGGTCGGGAAGATGCCCTGGGGGAGGGAAAGGCCACCCACTCCAGTGTTCTTGCCTGGAGCATCCCCTGGACAGAGGAGCCTGGCGGGCTCCAGTCCACGGGGTCACAGAATGGACACGGCTGAGCGACTAACACTTCTAGGTTTGGTTTTCCTTAGTTATAATTAATCAGTTTCACTGATCGCTTGAAACTGACTTAGTGGGCCTGGAAAGCCTAGTGGGAAACTGGAAGCCGCCCACAGTTTTGTAGGGCGAAAATGTTTTCAATGACAATGTAATTTCAGCAGATTTCCTGCCCTTTGCAGATTAATGTACCTTTTTCTTAAATTGTATTTTTGTCCAAAATTTATTTTCGTGGCTGTTGCTGAATTTTAAATGAACAAGTTACGCTAATTTCTAGGGTTTTAGCATGAAAGATAAGTATGATTTTGAGTTGCTTAGAACACAGTTCTTGTTCACACTGGGATCGAATTATATGTTACTTAATAATTGAAATATTTTCTTTATTCTTTAATGTACAACCCATCAGGTCGTCTGCATCAACAACATAAACTTCCAGAGAAAATCTGTTGTGGTAAGTATATTCTCAGCAATTATAAGCGATAACAACAGCATGCTTTACAGTACTTAGAAACTTTCCGCTCCGGGTCATGGGTTTTGAGAATAGATACGAATTAGAATTCAAATGTGTATGACTTCAAGAGCCATGGCCTTACTACTATACTGGCCAACACCTCAATTCTCCCTTTCCTTTTTTCCTATTTTCTAATAAAAATTTATTTCTCTTAGGATGTTGTGGAATACGAAAGTCTACATTACCAAACATTTTAGATTTGTATATGAAATAAGTCCACAGTGAGATTTTTTTTCTGTGAAAAAATTAAGGTTGATACACAAACTGACTTATTAACTTGACTGTTCAGACGCTGCTTTTGTTTTTTTAATTTTTGCCTGACCTTGTTTCCCTGGCATTGCTTTGTAGTAAAGTTCTAGGTAAAGGTGTTTGAAACCTAGTAATTCCCACCCCCCGCCCCCTGGCCAGTTTAGATGTATGGACTGTTATATCCATATGGATTGATAAATATGCATATATATATCCATATATGATATATATCCAAATATCCATGTGGATTGATATATTTGTTCTAGGAACGCTGTTGATAGCCTAAGACCCAGGGTTATGAATCTGCGGAGCTCCCTTTTCTTCTGTTTTCCGTTTCCTCTTGGTGCCTCTCGTTTGACCACCCTGACCAGCAGCCGGAGGCTGGTGCCCAGTTAATGCATCTTCTTGGATAGAGAGTACGGTTAGAGGGCAGATTAGGAAGGGCAAAAGGAAGATATCTACAACAGTCTAACCCCTTTTGCCCCCAGATCATCCTCTCAACACTTCTGTTTAGATGACAGTGTTCCCAGCTTAAGGAAGTCCCATCAGCTATTGTAGCATTAGTTATGTTGTGACATTAGCTAACTACCTGCTTTTGTAAGTAAAGTTTTATTTGAACACAGCTACACCCATTTATTTATAAACTGTCTAAGGCTGCTTTGGAGCTACAATGGCAAAGTAGAATAGCTGTGAAACTGTGAGGCCTGTAATATCTATTTAGTCTCTGGCCCTTTAAGAAAAAGTTTGCTGATCCCTGAAGTAATCCATTTGTGTGAAGAAATGACAGTTTCAGCATTTTTCCCACCTGAAATATTAGCTATCGCCTGTAATGGAAGAAAGGTGGGTAAAAGAATGTGAAAATTAGTTACTATAGCCTTTGCTTTCTTCAGTTGATATCAAGGTCAAAGTTGATGTACACAGCTTTCTTCCACCTATTCCATTTTTCTCTTTCCTTTTGACAGCATTTCTTTTGGTCTGTCATAGACCTTCATTTTGCATCCTTGCTGCTTTTGACTTCATTTGGGCTGTTACAGTTTTCCATTGATTAGGGCTATTCGTCAAGAGGACCTCAGAGGCCTTCCATTGAACCCCCTGAATTGCAAATGGAATTCTTGCTTCTGTTGTGTAACAGAATCTCAGTTGCTGCTAGTCTTTCAGCCAGGACACCAACCCCTTTCTGTGCTTGTTGGTTCAGAGGCATGAGGAGCCCGAAGTGGTTTAGTCTCAGCTTCCAATTTAATAAAGCCGTAGCTCCGTGCCCTGGTGGATGCGTTCCTCCTTTGGCCACTAGGCTTCTGAACACCCCGAACCTGAAGTCTTCAAGACAGGAAGCAAACTCCTTTCAGTGGCTTTTGAAGCAGTAGTGAGCATTGTCTCTCCCGCCTTTGCCCCTTGGCTCCCAGGTCTGTTTGCCTGTGCAGAGATGACCTAATGTTACAATAGCGGCCACTGGTTTAGGATTGCCTCCTGTTGGAGGTCTCAGTTGGTGCTGTAGCTAAGCCTTCAGCAGTTGATCATGTTGGCCACTTCTGGATGAGAGGACAAAATTAATTTTGCGTGTAAAATTTATGTGTAAATTCTGCCACACTTTTCTATACACATGGAAGTGTGTATGGGATAGTATGTTGACACAGATGGCTTTTTGTAAGTAAATTGTATTAACAGGGAAGGAAAATCTAGAGTATGTGTTTTTATAAGGATAAATTACTGTCTCCCCTCTACGATACCAGCTGTCTAATGTAGTCATTTGCCTGCTGAGTGACTAACTGATCCTTCCTGGGAAGATGCCTTGCTAGAAACTTACTTTGATCCTCTGCTGTGGGGAGGCGGGCACTCAGCATTGATGGTGACCAGATCAGGCTTTGTTGAGGGCAGAGCACGTTGTTGGGTTCCTGTGTAGCCTCTGTTCTTGCCACCGTGACAACTTTGTGTATTAGGGTGGCTAGGGAAAGAGTGTGGACATCTGCTGGATAGATAATCTTGCCAGTTGGTTTTTGAGGGCCCCCTCCACAGTCTCTGAGGATGCCTCTGTTGATCATTTATGTGATAACATTTTCATGTTATACCTGCTCTGAGAAATTCACGTGTACACTTCCTTTTCCCATCATCCTCTTATTCTCAGTCTTGTAGTCTTGTTCTTTACACATTCCTAGCCAGCTGGCCAACCTAGCCGCTGCTCCTAGACCCCTGTAGACATGTGCTTGGCCCATTTCTGCTCCTGTAAACACTGTGCTGCCTGTTCTGTTTGTTGGCATCCTGCCCACAGTACGGTTTTCTTCTGCTGTTTCAGGACTACACTTCAGTGAGTTCTGATGGCAGTTACCATCCATTTTCAACTGTGCTAGCATGCTGTACAGACTTATTCATAATTCAGGCTTGTGTTTTGTCTTGTTATTAAACATGGGGGACTCTCCATGAGGTCATGGGTGTGGATTGAGGGGAAGTGGAGATTCGACGGGAGCAAGTCTCTTTGGGTTCTGAGTCAGTGGCGCATGCTGTTTGCTTTTTGTGCCTTCGGAGTCTGCTTGGGCCTGCTCCGGAGGTGATGTTTCCATTGAAAGGTGGCAAGCTGCTGCGCGCAGTCAGGTCATGATGGCCATTGCAGGTTGACGGAGACTGCCTGAAGTGTCTGGAAGTCCCGTGGTCTTGTGTCCGGTCTCTATTGCAGGGTCTCGTAGCAAAGCAGCAGTTGCTTTGCACGTAGAAAAGAGTTGGTGGCGGAAGAGGTCACAGGTCTGCTCTGAAATCCCGGAATGGCAGTGCAGTGTCATCCTGCTGGAGAAAGCCAGAGCCAATGCAGCATGCCTGTCTGCTGGGCACAGCCCAGTGCTGGTGGCTCCGCTGAGTCATACGCCCCGAGTGGGGCAGCTTGGACCACAGCCTGGACCCACTGCAGAGCTCTGTCTTGTTTTGGACCTCTTCCAGAAGATGATTCCAGAACTCTTAATGATTGCCTAGTAAGCGATACGCCTGAATGTATAGATTGCTTTCTGAATGCAAAGAAGCCTCCCAATTTTCCTGCCTTCTATTTTTCCCCCTCTTGGTGGGAAGTGCAAAGTGCAGCAACTTTGACTTCAGGTTTATTTTTGTGTGCCTCAGACCACTGGAACCTTGGAAGCTCTATTGATGTGACAGTCCCCTGAATGCCCATGAGATTTAACTCTCAGCCTCTGCCGTCCACGAGTTTTCTAGTAAGGCGGATCGGGAACCTGCTCTTCCTTTCTCACCAGGATAATGAAGTGCTGTCGGTATAACACACCAGTGTAACTCACTCTGGGCTATCCTGCGGTCAGGAGACTTTTGAACTTCGTTTTGACTGAGCAGAGAGTTGAGAGAGTTACTGGATGATAGTGATGGGGTTCTCATGTCTAGAAGACAGCCTGCTTCTGTTTTTTTTTCCTGATGGGAATTGAGGGGGAGAAAAATTGCTTGATAATTCATGGCAATATTTGCTACCAGGAGCTGTGCTGATTTGCTGCAATCAGAGTATCACTTCTGCAAACGTAGTTGTGGTTGGCAAGTTTGTGATAGTTCACGATCATTCTGCAAGACCCACTTGGCTTTTGCACTGGCCAGATAGCTGAGTTAAATGAAGGTGGGCATTGTCCACGTCTCTGGGAGCACTGATCTCTGCCATTCCCAGAGGTGCCAGGTTGTGTTGAAGGTTGTGTTGAAGGGGGAGAGGTGGCCCGTTGGTGTCCACTCAGTCCTTCCACCGTAGACCTCACTCAGAGAGAGATCAGAGAATGACTGTGAGGTTTGCCAGTTACTGAAATGTATCCTGTATGTTTGGACTGCGCAATAAACACCAGGCCTTCCCTGAGATAGATGTGGGAACCCCTTAAACCCCTTTATTACTTGACCTCCAGAGGTCGCCAGCCTGGGGAATTCCCTAGCAGCTCAGTGGTTAGGACTCTGCATTGTCGCTGCCAAGGGCCCAGGTTCAGTCCCTGGTCGGGGACTAAGATAGCATAAGCTGCACTGTCCGGCAAAAACAACCCCCCTCTGCATCTTCCCCCCCAACACACTCTCACACACACACGCACACACACACACACATGCACACCCTGACTTCCAGTCTGCCTAGTGAAAAGTTCTGGGACTCCAGGGATTAGTGTCAGTTCTGAACCAAAATATAGTTCACTCCAGGAAAAGGGCAAAAAATAATTTATTTGAGGTGACATAGAAGTTAAGATTTAAAAGAAAGATAAGAGAGAGTTGACATGTTTGTAGGCGTGGAGGAAAGTCCTGTGAAGGGAGAGATTGTAGTTACAGGAGAAGGTAATTAACAGAGCATGGCTTCTGAGAACACTACAGGGCGTCGCCTCTAGCAGAGGAGCAGAAGGAACTCTTCAAAACGGGAGGAGGGGTTAGGCGTGCGTAGCCGAAGGGCGAGAGGCTTGATAGTTGACAGGAGAGTGGGTCAAGGTAAGGCTCTTAGATGGCCAAGGAAGACAGCAGCCCTGAAAATGCCAGGGAGGGTTTCAGAGAGAGACTGGAGGAGGCCAAGGAGCAGGAGTGGGCCATGGGATCGGCAGGAGGACAGGCGTTGCGGACACTCGGGTGTAAAGTGTCTGTGTCGGGGCTGTGCTGAGCGGTGACGGGGTGTCTCCCCGTGTGTGACCTTGACTGCTGTCCCGGAGTGGCTGAGAAGATGGTAGGCGCGGAAGTGCAGGAACTGAGAAGCAGTGTTCCTGCCGGGTCAGCTGTGTCTACGTCCACGGCCCAGCGTGACGGCTGAGATGGGTTAGAAAGGTAGAAAGGGAAACTAGGAGCTTCCAGTGCGTGTCGGGGAATTGGGGTGATGTTAATGAAAGGAACAGACGATGGTGTTCAGTGCGATGGTGTTCAGTGCGGCCTGAGCACATGGGAGAAGAAGCAGAGTCTAAAGCTTTCACTGGATGCCAGTGATTTTAAGTGCTTTCCTTGTTTTAAATTGCTCAGTTACAGTAATACCAAAAGGTAGGTAGTATTGCTATTCTTGTTTTGCAGATGAGGAAACTGAGGTACGGGCTTCCCAGGTAGCTCAGCAGTATAGAATCCTCCTGTCAGTGCAGGAGACAACAAGAGACGCAGGTTCAATCCCTGGGTCAGGAAGCTCCCGTGTAGTAGGACATGACAACCCACTGCAGTATTCTTGCCTGGAAAATTCCATGGACAGACCAACCTGGCAGGCTGTTAGTCCGTGGGGTTGCAGAGTCGGACAGGACTGCGTACAACACCACCACCACCGGAAACTGAGGAATAGAGAGCTGGAGGAACTTGGCTCACACTCATCCACCTACTGAGTAGTGGGGTGGGGCGTTAAGAATGCGAGGACACCGCTCTGCCCTTGCTCTCACGGCCTGTGCTGCGTGAAAGCCTGAATAAAAGAATTTACAGCTTCTTTCCAAAGGGGAATCAAGAGATGTTTCATCTAAGCTGGGGAAGTAAAGGAGCTTTAGGAAAGGTTGACTAGTGCGAGGAACTCTAGGAGGATGACGGACTCTAGGAGGACGGACGGTCGGGGTGAGGTGCTGGGGCAGGAGCGAGAGCAGGAAGAGGGAGCGGTTTGTAGCCCTAGAGGCTGCATCCTGGCCAGCTGGGGCTGCCCTGCCAGAGCTGGGGCTACAGAGTTGCAGGCCAGTCAGTGGGTCTGTGCCTGGCAGGCAGGTACAGATTAGGCTCTAGGTGGTGTCAGAGACCTGGTGACTCAAGGAGGCTGGGCTTTCCCTAGCGTGACGAAGCATACTCCATTCACGGTTTTATTACTGTGAACCTTAGTTTAGAAAGCCGAAGCTTATTCTTCTGTCTCATGTAACTACTTCTTGACAGCAGTTTCCATAATCTTTTCTGGTTCACTTTTGATGTTATCTTAGGAAATGGAACCCACTTCAGTACCTTTGCCTGGAAAATCCCACGGACAGAAGAGCCCGGTAGGCTACAGTCAGTGGGGTCCCAAAGAGTCCGACACGACTGAGCAACTTCATTTTAGTTTTGCTTACAGTCTTTCGGCTAATCCAGGATCATTCATGTCGATTGGTCACTGGATTGCTGATGTGCTAGTTAAGGGAATTTAGGTCTTCCTACAGTTGCTCACAGTTTCAGTTCAGTCCAGTCGCTCAGTCGTGTCCGGCTCTTTGCGACCCCATGAATCGCAGCACGCCAGGCCTCCCTGTCCATCACCAACTCCCGGAGTTCACTGAGATTCACGTCCACNTGATCTTCGTTTTCTGAATGTTGAGCTTGAAGCCAACTTTTTCACTCTCCTCTTTCACTTTCATCAGAGGCTTTTTAGTTCCTCTTCACTTTCTGCCATAAGGGTGGTGTCATCTGCATATCTGAGGTGATTGAGATTTCTCCCGGCAATCTTGATTCCAGCTTGTGTTTCTTCCAGTCCAGCGTTTCTCATGATGTACTCTGCATAGAAGTTAAGTAAGCAGGGTGACAAGATACAGCCTTGACGTACTCCTTTTCCTGTTTGGAACCAGTCTGTTGTTCCATGTCCAGTTCTAACTGCTGATTCCTGACCTGCATACAGAGTACTCAAGAGGCAGGTTAGGTGGTCTGGTATTCTCATCTCTCTCAGAATTTTCCACAGTTTATTGTGATCCGCACAGTCAAAGGCTTTGGCATAGTCAATAAAGCAGAAATAGATGTTTTTCTGGAACTCTCTTTCTTTTTCCATGATCCAGCGGATGTTGGCAATTTGATCTCTGGTTCCTCTGCCTTTTCTAAAACCAGCTTGAACATCTGGAAGTTCACAGTTCACATATTGCTGAAGCCTGGCTTAGAGAATTTTGAACATGACTTTACTAGCATGTGAGATGAGTATAATTGTGCAGTAGTTCGAGTATTCTTTGGCATTGCGTTTCTTTGGGATTAGAATAAAAACTGACCTTTTCCAGTCCTGTGGCCACTGCTGAGTTTTCCAGCATATTTGCTGGCATATTGAGTGCAGCACTTTCACAGCATCATCTTTGAGGATTTGAAAGAGCTCAACTGCATCTGAATGCCGAGTTCCAAAGAATAGCAAGGAGAGATAAGAAAGCCTTCCTCAGCGATCAGTGCAAAGAAATAGAGGAAAACAACAGAATGGAAAAGACTAGAGATCTCTTCAAGAAAATTAGAGATACCAAGGGAACATTTCATGCAAAGATGGGCTCGATAAAGGACAAAAATGGTATGAACCTAACAGAAGCAGAAAATATTAAGAAGAAAATTAGAGATACCAAGGGAACATTTCATGCAAAGATGGGCTCGATAAAGGACAGAAATGGTCTGGACCTCACAGAAGCAGAAGATATTAAGAAGAGGCGGCAAGAATACACAGAAGAACGGTACAAAAAAGATCTTCATGACGAAGATAATCACGATGGTGTGATCACTCACCTAAAGCCAGACATCCTGGAATGTGAAGTCAAGTGGGCCTTAGAAAGCATCACTACAAACAAAGCTAGTGGAGGTGATGGGATTCCAGTGTAACATATAGTAGTGCTTAATAATAGCCCTTATAATTAATTGTTGTAATATTGTTCTCTATGGTTATTGCCTGAATTTTATTTTAGATATTCCTGGGATTTTCAACCCTTGAAATGTTACTGTTTAATGCCCTCCCATATTTTGTGTTTTCAACCCAAAATATTAAACTCACTGGACATACATTCCATGTTTCACTGGTCTGTCTTTCCCGTTTGATTCAGAGCAGGAGGGTAGTGGACAGTGTATGTAACTGTCTCTCGTGTCTTTTGTACATACTTCGATAGCTTGCTCACCGCCAGGCTGAGGTGGTGGGACTGCATGGCCTTTGGGACTGCTTGGTAGAAAATCATCCAGCACTTTGAAGTGTCTGCTGCTCTTGGAGGCTGTAGTAGATTTTTTCCTCCTTGCCTGAATGTTTCTTGTAACTTGCTACCTCACGTGTCCTGATTTACCTCCCATGAGCAGAGATGCATACTTGTTAGCTTTGGTGGTATATTTTTTACGCTGTTTCAAGGGGCTGTTTTCTTTCTTTTTTATAAACAACATTCATTGATACTTGGCCCCGTCGGGTCTTAGATGGAACACGCGGGGTTGCAGTGCCGGGCTCCTTGTTGTGGTTCGGGGGCTGCAAAGTGTGTGCACTCAGTAGCTGGGGCTCTTGGACCTTGTTGTCCTGTGGTGTGTGGGATCTTGGTTCCGTGGCCAGGGACTGAACCAGAGTTCCCTGCAGTGGAAGGTGGATTCTTAACTTCTGGACCACCAGAGAGGTCCCCAGGGGCACTTTTCTTTTACTCCCTGAACTGATTTTGAGTCTCTCTTTGCTCTTGGATTTTTTTTTTCCTTTTCCTCCCTGTTTGTGTTCCAGTCTGTCTATAAATTCTTATATTTGAGAATTATATATATAAAATTCTTACATTTGAGTCATTTTACTTTTTTTTTCTAGCATCTGGTTTAATTTTCACTGATAGTGAATGTGAAACACCAGGATGATAAAGTCAGAATTCACACCCATTTAGTCACTCAGACAACCGCACTTGAGGTGAAGTTAGAGCACTTGCTGTGAAGTTAGAGCACTTGCTGTGTGTGTGCCTGTTTGAGATTCTGTCTCTGGAATGTAGTATGTGTATAAGTAGAAATCAAAGAAATATGTTGTAAAGTATACCAGTATTAATTATAATGAAATTATTATTCCTTCTCTTTACAGGGATTTGTGGAACTGACTATATTTCCCACAGTTGCAAACTTAAATAGAATCAAGTTGAACAGCAAGCAATGTAGAATATACCGAGTGAGGATCAATGACTTAGAAGCTGCCTTTATTTATAATGATCCAACCTTGGAAGTTTGTCACAGTGAATCGAAACAGTGAGTCACATGCTTGTGAACGTTGATGTTTCTTGAAGGATCAATATTCTCATCATAGTTTCTCTTAGATTATTAGACTCTGGTTCCCAGTTTATTTTCTGCAATTATATAACTTCTGTTGCTTCTGCCACTTTGCCCATTTGATTCAAGAAATTTTACTGGCTCTGGTCAACATAGTAAGTTATTAATTTTCCTTTATCAGAGAACTTTAAATAAATTTTCTTAGCCAGTTTTCTACTTTTGTTTTTTTAAAAATAATTTGTTTCATAGATAGTAATCTTCAGTGAATTAGGGGATACTGTAATCTATAGAGCAGAAACTACTTTATTCTATGAAATATTTGACAGCTTTATAAAATATAGTCTGAAATACATAATTCCTTCACTTTAAATACTGCATCTGTCTAGGCTACTTCTGATTTTATCAGTAGACACATATTTTTAATGATCAGCGTTATGTTCTACATTTTTCATTTAAATACTTTATTTTCATTTTGTTATTGTTTTTATGGTCAGGCAATATTCCATTTACTCAGTATAGTGTGGAATGTCTAGTTGTATTTTAGATTTTTTTTTCTTTTACTTTGAATTATTTCGTTAGGAAAATAGGATTGCTTATTATTCTTATGGCTCTTTTTAACATTTTACTTGATTGTGCGCTAGTAAGGTGTGTGCTGGTTTACATACTGTCAAGTACATTTGAAGGCAGTTGTTTCTTCAAAGTTTTGATAGCATGCATTGTATCATTTCTTTGATTCTCAGTATTTGGGGGTAGAGTGCCCTAAACTGTAAACTCTTGGTTTTTAATAAATTATAAGCTCCTTTTAGTCGCGGTGCTATTTTAACTAGTCTAGAGGTGGAGAGCGTCTGCGTGCTACGTTTCTTCACACCTTGTACAGCGTCACACAGCTTTCCCAAACCCATCGTCCCGTGTGGTGCTTAACACCCCTTGTGAAGTAGAAGGGCCTCATATATCCATCTAACTGACCAGCTAGGAACCTGAGCTTTTTCCTGTGCTTTCCGCACCGTGACATCAGTTACGCTCTGTGCCAGTTGCTAGCTGCGTTGTCTGGACGCTCTGCTGTCCAGGGAGCTCCTCTTGGGTTGTCTGAATGCTCTGCTGTCCAGGGAGCTCCTTTTGCGTTGTCTGAATGCTCTGCTGTCCAGGGAGCTCCACGCCAGCAAGGCTCAGACTGCAGACCTGCCTTGTGCCTTGCTGTCTCCTTGGAGGCTGGCACACCACCTGGCATTCAGCAGAGATCTGTAGAGTGAGTGAGTGAGTGACTCACCCCAGGGATGCAGACCAAGGCCCCAGGCCCCCTGTCCTCCCGTCCACCCAGGGCTCTTGAAGAACCGTAGGACTCGGAGAGCGCTGGAGGCCGTTGCAGCAGGCTCCCCCTGAGGTGCTCTCTTCACGGTTAGCACAGGAAGAGCGGGCTCCTGCAGTTGACATACAGGGCCGTGTTTCAGGTGTGCAGCAGAGGGCACGTGTTGTGCATGGACCATCTCTTCAGTCTCTCTCCTCTGTAGGCTGTTACAGAGCACTGAGTCGAGTGTAGGTCTCTGCACTTGATGACGGGTAAGAAGCTCCTCCATCTGCTGGTCACAGAACACGGTGTTTGCACGGCTGCTGTACCAGCTGTTGCTGCTCAGGTTTCAAAGAAGGAAATCTGACAGGGCAGTGGTAGGAGCAGTGGACTCCAGGTCTGTCAAGGAAGCGAGCTTTACTTGGTTAATTTTGAGGTGATGATATCCCCTAAAACTTCTCTCCAGTGATAGGGAAGACGCCTCATCACTTTTAGTATGATAAAGAAAAGGGAGTCATAAAGGAGAGTATTTTCGAAGGTTCAGTTGGGAGATTGGAAAGGATAGAATAAATTTTAATCTTTTCAGCGGTACCAGCACTCTTAGCCGTGGTCACTTAAATACTCAGGGCAGCCCCTGCTTTCCTGCCTGGCTCTAGAACCCTGTCCACTTTTTAAGAGAGACACCAGTTGTTTTTGTTGGTGTTTGTTTATTCTCCGACTTGTTCAAAACAGGGTTTGAGATTGGTTTTAGAATTTTATTCGACAGTAGTTTTTTAAAGTAGCTAATGAAATTAGCATGAAGAGTGAAAAAAGTATAGGATGGTGTGTACCACACTTAAGTTACTAGAGGAGAACTGTAGGTTTGGTTTTGAGATTTCTGGTTACCATATGAAAGAGGGAAATGCTATTGTTCGTAAGATTCCTAAAACAGGAAAGAAGCATACCAGTGGTTCAGAAGAAATACTACTTAGCAGTTAAGATGTGAAAATGATCTCTTGTAATGATGATATTAATTTATTTATTTTTGATGATATTTATTTTTAAAGAAGACTTTGTTCACAGGTAGTTAAGGTGTGAAAATGATCTCTTGTGATGATGTTATTGATTTTTAAAGAAGACTTTGGGAAGGACAGGTAGTTAAGATCTTTAGCATGTCCCTAGATACTTATACCACCTTTCTTGTTTCTAGAGTAACTCTCATTGTTGAATGAAGCAATAAAATTCCTACTAAAGCTGAAGCAGAAATTGAATAGAGTAGATTTGAAATTGAAAATTAAACTTAAAACTCAGTGGTTAAACTCTTGAGTACATACTGGAATGTCCTGAAGTTCAAAGGAGTAATATGCTACCTCATCACATTTTCTTCTCGTTTGTTTTACGGTTAAGGTGCCAAACCCTTCTATTTTTAATGGCAAGAGTATGCTTGCCTTGGTTGAGATGTAGTGCTTTTGAACTGCAGGGGGAATATAAGGGAGGGAAGCATTTAGATAAGAGATTAAAAGGCATTTCTTCCTAGTTTATCCAAGTAAACATTAGCTGACACGTTAAATTACCTGTCCCAGCAATTAGAAACCCTGTTGGTTATGTAACATGTAAGACTTCTCCCCCTCTGTCTCTCTCTGGCTTATTTTCTGCCGGGAAAATAAGCCCTTGAAGCTTCTCCAAATACATTTTCTGTTTGAACTTGTATTGTAGATGTAGTTTGCTTCCATGGATGCTGTGTCTCTTTGGTGGCTTTTCCTTTGGTTTTGTTTGCTGCGTTTCTTTCTTCTTAGAAAAGGGAAATGTAGATTTTTGCCAGAGACTGTTTCTGTGCGTGTGCGTCCTGCGGTGGCTGACATGTCCCCTCCTTGATCCTCCCCTTCCACAGGTAGGCTTTGCTACCTTGAGAACAGTTTGTTTATTTTTCTCGAAAAGTCTCCACTTTCCTAAGTTTCAGGAATCAGCTTAGTCTCCTGTCTTCGTTTCCACTGAGGAGTGACAGTAGAAACGAAGCTGCCTGCAGACAGAAGTGACGACTGAGCGGCTGAAGCCGTTTCTAAACTGATGAGAATTGATTTTTTAATTCTGTTTTTTAGATTTTCTAAGTCCTGTGTATATTTTTTCAGTCCTGTATTTTTATCTAGACATCTGTGTAGAGAGATTTTAAGTGTTACTGTTTTGCTGATATCATATGGTAGAAGTGGTTGATTCCTTTATTGATTATTTATGGTTAGGTAATATGGATAGTTTTATATTTTAACTCATCCACCGTGCCTCACTGGCAGTTGTTGTAGGAGTATTGCTTGGAATTAAGTTGTCCTAGTGGAGAGAACTTTGGGGTTTGTTTAGTCAAAACTTCAAGAGGAATTTTTCCCTATACTGTTCCACCTTCTGTTGAGCTCACTGTATTTTAAAGCCCCCTTTCATTGTTTCTGAATGTTAGAAAGTTGTTTATTACATTGAGTTCGTCTGTTTTGCTATAATGTTCAGAAACTTATCCTAATTAAAATTGTTTTCCTGTAAGTTTTCTCTTTTCCAGTCTGTCGCATCTCAGTACTCTCAGTCGTTCCTCATGGAAAACTGTTGGCAAGTTTGTGAACCGTTCCCACTGCTGTTCATGAATGCTTTTGTTTGGCCTCATGTTTTCTTACGTGTGGTAACCCTGTGACTAAATAGGGTTCTTCTTATTTGGACTTCCTATAATCACACACGCACAGCAGCAGAACCATTTTGTTCTTATCTGTACTCAGTGTTTCTAGTGACTTGGCATTCATTAGGCTTCTCAAATTGTTGTTCAGTTGCTAAGTTGTGTCCAACTCTTTGTGACCTCGGGGACGCCAGGCTCCTCCATCCTCTACTATTTCCCAGAGTTTGCTCAGATTCTTGTTCATTGAATTGGTGATACATCTAACCATCTTATTCTCTGCCACCTCCTCCTTTTGCCTTTAGTCTGCCCCAGCATCAGGATCTTTTCTAATGAGTCACTTCTTCGCATCAGGTGGCCAAAGTATTGGAACTTTAGCTTCAGCAAGAGTGCTTGCAATGAATGTTCAGGGTTAATTTCCTTTAGGAGTGATTGATTTTATCTCCTTGCAGTCCAGGGGAATCAAGAGTCTTCTTCAGCACCCTAGTTCGAAAGCATCAGTTCTTCGGCATTCATCCTTTTTTATGGACCACTCTCACATTGGTACATGACTACTGGAAAAGCCATAGCTTTGACTTTACAGACTTTTGTCAGCTAAGTGATGTCTTTGCTTTGTAATATGCTGTCTAGATTTGCCATAGCTTTCCTTCCAAGGAGCAAGCGTCTTTTAATTTCATGGCTTCAATGATTTTAGAGCCAAAGAAAGTAAAATTTGTCACTGCTTCCACTTTTTCCCCTTCTGCTTGCCATGAAGTGATGGGGCCGGATGCCGTGATCTTAATTTTCTGAATGTTGAGTTTCAAGCCAGTTTTTCCACTCTTCTCTTTCACCATCATCAAGAGGCTCTTTGCTTTCTACCATTAGAGTGGTGTCATCTGCAAATTGTGCTTCATCCAGCCCAACATTTCTCATGATAGACTCTGCATATAAGTTAAATAAGCAGGGTGACCATATACAGCCTTGTCATACTCCTTTCCCGGTTTTGAACCAGTCTGCTGTTCCATGTCTGATTCTAATTGTGGCTTCTTGACCTGCATACAGGTTTCTCAGGAGATAGATGTGATAGTCTGATATTCCTGTCTCCTTAAGAATTTTCCATAATTTGTTGTGATCCACACAGTCAAAGGCTTTCGAATAATCAATGAAGCAGAAGTCAGTGTTTTCTAGAATTCTCTTGCTTTTTCTATGATCCATCCAATGTAGGCAATTTGATCTTTGCTTCTTCTGCCTGTTTGAAATCCAGCTTATACATCTGGAAGTTCTTGGTTCACATACTGCTGACGCTTAACGTGGAGGATTTTGAGCATAACCTTGCTGGCATATGAAGTGAGCGCAACTATACAGTAGTTTGAACAATCTTTGACATTGCCTTTTTTGGGGATTGAAATGAAAACTGGTCTTTTCTAGTTCTGTGGCCACTGTGGAGTTTTCCAAATTTGCTGATGTGTTGAGTGCAACACTTTAACAACATTATCTTTTAAGGGTTTGAAATAACAGCTGGAATTCTATCACCTCCACTATCTTTGTTCATAGTAATGCTTCCTAAGGCCCATTTGACTTCACACTCCAGGATGTCTGGTTTTAGGTCAGTGACCACACCATCATGATTTAGGACATTTTTTGTATAGCCACTTTAAATTCACTCAGGTTTAAACTTGTTATCAGTGGAATCCCCTAGGCCTTTTCATAGAAAAGCTTGTTACAGTAGAGTTTTCTCTGAACAACCTTATTTCATGGCATCATAACAAATGTTTTTTTGATTATTTTTAAGGAGGCATTTTATTTTTTGGTTGTGCCATGCAGCGTTCAGGATCTTAGTGTCCTGACCAGGGGTCAGACCTGTGCCCCCTGCATGGGCAGCGTGAAGTCTTAACCACCGGACCACCAGGAACGTCCCTCATTTTTATTAATTTTGGTATTGGTTCTGTTTCTGGAAAATGAATTTTTCTGTCAGTCTTTTATTTTGTCTGTGAACTGTCAAAGTTAAGGACAGACGAGAAATTTGAATGTTGACAAGAATATAGCGTAATTACTTTCCAGACACAGTTAATAGAAATGTAAATTGAGATCAAAAGTGCGTGTGCTCTGTGACTGAAGAGTCCCACTCACGCGCGTGTACCCAGCATGTCCACCACGAGAAAAGCACAGCAGTGCTCTCAACAGCGTCGTGACCATCAGGGCCGCAAAGAACCTGAAGGCCCGTCCACACTAGAGCGGGAGGGCCACTGGTGGGACTCTGAAAAAGACGCGACTGAAGGACCGACAGTCAAGTGCAGAGACGGGGATGGGTCTCACAGATGTGACGTCAGACAGAACAAGTCACACACAGGAAGGTGTGTGGAGCCGCTGGCCTGCCCCACTGTCGGCAGAGCTCTGGGGTCCCCCGCCGGTGAGAAGCAGGGCCCGGCTCGTGAGGACAGGAGGGCTTTGGGGGCTGCTGAAAGGCTCGGCCCTTGCTCACATTGCTGCTTCCGTTGGTTTTGTGAAAATTCATGGAGCTGAATACTTAGAGCATATACACTTTGCTGATGTAATATATTTTGCTTTCATGAATTTTTTTTTAATGGAGATAAAGTTTACAAACGAATCTTAAGTTTTGCAGAATCTGCACATTCGGTTTTTAAAGTACATGTTCTTGACAACAGATTATTTTAATTTAATGTAGATATTTATAATTGGTTCTTGGAGAAAATTCTTTTGATTTTACCCTAATGTACTTGTTTTTCAATATCCTCTATAGCATCACTCCTCTTTAAGCTTTGTTTCCCTAAGGAAGCCTGGGGATTGGCACTGTGGTGGTTATAGGCCAGGGATATGTTAGTATTGTACAGTCATTATCTTTCTGGAAATTGAAAACACTTACTATAATCTTGCCTTGTAATGTTTGGCTTTTATTAGGTTGTTATGAAAGGAAACGTTTGGTTTGTATTATGAAAGGAAACAGTAAAATCCAAGCCATGAGAAGATTGTTCCTCAAAACTGGCTTTCCAATAGATTCCATTTATAGTGACTCACCATTTTATTTGGACCACTTTACGTCTTCTCAGGAAATGAGATTAAGTGAGAATAATTTTCCATTAAAAAAAAAAGAGTGGTTTAATATTAATATATAATATTTAAATTTAGGTTTTTTGTAACAGTGGTTTTTTTTTTAATTTCACAAATAACTGGCTTTCAGATTTCGTGATTTTGAAATTTTATTGAAGAGAAGTTATAACCTGTAGACGTCCGAAGTAGTCTTGAACTAGCAGAGTGTGTTAACTAGTCTTGAACTAGCAGAGTGTGTTAACTAGTCTTGAACTAGCAGAGTGTGTTAACTAAGTTCCGGTATGGATGCGGGGCCCCTGGCACTGTCTTGTGCTGCCAATGGGGACGCAGAACGGTTCCCACACTTGCCTGTTTGTACTGCAGAAATGAAAATTAAATTCACATAAAAACTGATACACAGTTGTTTGTAGCAGTTTTATTTCTAATAGCCAAAAGCTGGAAAGAACCCAGCTGTCTTTCAGTGGATGAGTAAATAAACAATAAACAATCTGTGATACAGTCTCTACAGTGGAATACTGTTCATTATAATAAGGGACAGACTATTGGTACGTGTACACCTTAGATGAATTTCAAAGACATACTGAGTGAGATGAAAGCCAGCCTCAAAATACATCCTTAGGGTTCCATGTGTTTGGCACAGGGGACTCGGGGGCATGGCAGAGCTGTCCTGTACCCCGCTCGTGGCAGTGGCTACACACGCTGACATTCACAGAATTACATACCAAAGGGAGAGAGTTACTTTTACTGTATGATGATTAAAAGAGAAAAGTTGGTCCTGGAGTTTTTATGCCCTTTATTTCACATATTTATCTAACAGAAACGCAGTGTTAAAAGTCCCAAGAAGTCGGGTTACCTCCTCTCAGAGCCTTGTACTTTGTAGCTTTACAGCCGCGGTTGGTGTGGCATCCTCCCTGGTTAGTGGAGAGCTGCAGGTGCGGGGGGAGTGGCCGCTGCCGTGTTGAGGGTGTGCAGTGCTTTCTTTAGTGGCTCTTCTGGTTTACTTTCCCTACCGTCATTCTGCAGAGTACATGAAACGTGCCTTTTAACCAGGTTAAAGCTTCGTTCAGTTAGTGAAGTGTCCCCGACTGTACTTGGTGGATTCATCTCAGGGCACGACTCAATTAACAGACTGTATATGCCACTGCATTCGTTGTTGTTGTCCGACTCTTTGCCACCCCATGGACTGCAGCATCCAGGCCTCCCTGTCCATCACCAACTCCCGGAGCTTACTCAAACTCATGACCGTCGAGTCGGTGATGCCATCCAACCATCTCTTCCTCTGTCGTCCCCTTCTCCTCCTGCCCACAATCTTTCTCAGCACCAGAGTCTTTTCAAATGAGTCAGCTCTTTGCATCAGGTGGCCAAAGTGTTGGAGCTTTAGCATCAGTCCTTTCAGTGAATATTCAGGGTTGATTTCCTTTAGGATTGACTGGTTTGGCCTTCTTGCATAAGCTTTTGTCGTGGGCAATAAATCTACAGTTAACTTGCCTCAAAAGCATTCCTGTGATTTATGGAAGATGATATAATGCTTACAAACAAGTGGTGCCAAGTATTTAAGAAAACGTTTGGTGAAATGTGTGTCTTATTGGTAAGCCTGGCTTTCTCTCTTCTTTCCCCTCTCCCCAGGAGAAATCTCAATTACTTCTCCAACGCTTACGCGGCTGCGGTGAGCGCTGTGGATCCTGACGCAGGGAATGGGGAGCTGTGCATTAAGGTTCCGTCAGAGCTGTGGAAACATGTCGATGGTAAAGTGTCCAGAACATTTGACTGTACAGTTAGATCATGCTGGATTTAGTAACTAAGAGCTTTTCATGAAAGTTTATGGTATTTAAGTTACAATCAGCTGAGATGCACAGGAGTTGGAAGCTTTTTTTTCTTGAAGATAACTGGCTAATAGGAAAAACAGCAATCAAGTGCTGTGACAAAAAGCAACTCATTTCAATGTGGTTTTTAAAGTGAAAGTTATTTTAAAAAAACAAATGGAAGAGAACCCATATGATATTGTCAGTTTAGAATTACAGAGTTTTGTAAGAGGAAGGATCCTAAAAAATCATCTTATTCAGTTTCTTCCTTTCGCAGAAGAGCAATCTGAAGTCTAAAGAGAGTAAGTAACCTGCTAAATGTGACTGATAAGGAGAGGAGCCAAGGCTAGAACCTGAGGTTTCTAGCACCCACTCTGCACACTTTTATTATTTCTAATTCTTTCTTTTCCTGTATAAAGTTACAGCTGCTTTCATTATTATACATTTCTGCCTACCTTTATTTTGTTGTATAAAATTAATCAAAATAAGGAAGTAAAGTACTTTGTTTTGTTTTTGGTTTTTTTGGATAGTTTGTGTGTGTGGTGGGGGGAGGAGTTTATTTTTTAGAGATATTGCCTAATTTAGGGGAAAGGCATGGAAGGTCGTCATTGTATTTTCGGGGATTTGAGAAAGTCCACATTGTTGTCATGTTCTGGGGGAAATTAAAAGAAACATTTTTTTAATCTTGTGACTGATGGAGGCGTGTGTGTGTGTGTTCAGTTGTGTCTGACTCTTCACAGCCCGTGGACGGGGGCCCACCAGGCTCCTCTGTCCATGGGACTTTCCAAAGCAAGAGTACTGGAGTGAGTTGCCTGTTTCCTCCTCCAGGGTATCTTCCAGACCCAAGGACTGTCCCCTGCCCTGGCGGGCGGATTCTTTACCACTGAGGCACCTAGGAAGCCCAGTCCTGGGAATGCAATGCATATTTATTGCCTAGAAGTAAAGCATAATGAATAATGCTGCATAATGTAAATTCTTGGGTAACCCTTCCCACCTACTCCACTCCCTGCTCCTATTCCTCGAAGTCACAAGCAGGATTAGCAGGATTTGTGGGAGCGTAGTAAGTGAACAGACTTGAAAAGTCAGTTTTGAATGGGGTCTGGAAGACTGTAAGTGTCCTAGGTGGTAGTTTTGAACTTTTTTCTTTTGGCAGTATAGCACTGTCAGAAATGTTGAGAGGAGAATATGGTATGATCTATGTTTTGAGAGCCCACAGCTAGTAGCAACGAGAATTGAGTGGAGATAAGGACACCAATCCCTGGGGGCTCAGCTGGTGAAGAACCTGCCTGCAATGTGGGAGAGCTGGCTTCAGTCTCTGGGTTGGGAAGATCCTCTGGAGAAGGGAAAGGCCACCCACTCCAGGATTCTGCCCTGGAGAATTCTGTGGACTGTAGTCCCTGGGGTTGCACAGGGTCGGACAGGCCTGAGCGCCTTCCCGCTTACACTGAGGGCACCAGGAGAAGCAGGTTGCCGAGCTCCTGTAGGCAGAGAGGTGGTAACCGCCTGCACTGGGTCAGACAGTGTGGTGTTTCTAGGTCACACTCAGCCTTTGGTTCCCACTTCATGTTCTGTGTTAGTCTTTACCCCTATTACATCGACCACTGTTACCTGATATGTACTTATATGTCTGTGTCTGTGCTTACTTGTTGCAGAGTTAAAGGTCCTAAAGATACACATCAATTTTTCTTTGGATCAGCCAAAAGGAGGTCTGCATTTCGTGGTACCCAGTGTAGAGGGAAGCATGGCAGAGAGAGGTGCTCATGTGTTCTCTTGTGGGTATCAAAACTCCACAAGGTAGAGTACGCGTTCTTAGGCATCACAGCTGACTGCATGTTCTCAGCTGTGTTTCTCTGTGTGTGTGTGTGTGCATGCAGTACGGGTGCTCTGTGCAGGACGTGGGGTGCGGGCCTGGGCCCAGCCGCGCCCCCTGCTGGATCCTGCCCCCTGGCCCCTCCTCAGCCCTGGGCCCAGCCCTGCTCCCCTGCTGGATCCTGCCCCCGGGCTCCTCCTTAGCCCTGGGCCCAGCCCTGCTCCCCTGCTGGGTCCTGCCCCTGGGCCCAGCCTCGCTCCCCTGCTGGATCCTGCCCCTGGGCCCAGCCTCGCTCCCCTGCTGGATCCTGCCCCTGGGCCCAGCCGCGCCCCCTGCTGGATCCTGCCCCCTGGCCCCTCCTCAGCCCTGGGCCCAGCCCTGCTCCCCTGCTGGATCCTGCCCCCGGGCTCCTCCTTAGCCCTGGGCCCAGCCCTGCTCCCCTGCTGGGTCCTGCCCCTGGGCCCAGCCTCGCTCCCCTGCTGGATCCTGCCCCCGGGCTCCTCCTTAGCCCTGGGCCCAGCCCTGCTCCCCTGCTGGGTCCTGCCCCTGGGCCCAGCCACGCCCCCTGCTGGACCTGCCCCCGGGCTCCTCCTTAGCCCTGGGCCCAGCCCTGCTCCCCTGCTGGGTCCTGCCCCTGGGCCCAGCCGGGCTCCCTGCTGGATCTGCCCCCGGGCTCCTCCCCCTTACTGTCCTCCCCCAGCTCCTCTTCAGGCTGCTCTTCTGAAGCTGTCGCTGTTCTTTTACTCTCTTTAAACTTTTGTGTTGAAGTAAAACAGCATACGGAAAATTAGTGAATTGTAAATAGAAAGCTTGGTACCTTTTCAGAGTGAACAGATTCCTGTAATTCACACTCACGTCGAGAAAAAGAACTGTAGCATTATCAGCGTTGCAGGGTCACCGCGTCTACCCACTTCCGCTCGCTACTTCTGATAGCCTGAGGAGTAACCTCCATCCTGAGCTCCAAAATGCCATAGATTAGTTGCACCTAGTTTTGAACTTTATTAAGAGGAAGCATATGTATCATGCTCTTTATATCTGCCTTTCTTGTATAACTGTGGTAGTGAGATGTACCTTTATTGTTCCGTGTAATTGCAGTTCATTCTCGTAGCTCTGTAGTTAACCACGTTACTGAAATATTCTCTTTGTTTTCTCTTCAGACTATTAACTCCTCCAAGCCAAGGATATTGTCTTATCCTTCTTTGTATTTCAGTAACAAGTATAGACCCTGGTACACAGTAAAACCTGATCTGAGTAGAACATTGACTAGAAATTTAATGTCTGGCTTTATCAGCACTGTTTGAATTTATACAGTGCATCACATATTCCAGAGAAGCAGTTTCCTGATGTATGGAATGGATTCTGAATATTGTATTTTTTAAAACTTTATTGTAAGCATTTTTCATTCCTAAAAATGAATGCTACATAAAAACTGAATATACAAGTAAAAATTATTTTTAATTAAAAAATCAGAAACTCAGACTTGGTTACTTCTTTTCAGGATTTAAACTGGAGGTACCACATGATATATTTTATTAATATTGCCAAGTAATGTTTGGAGACAGGGCTGTATCATTAATCACATTTTTTCAGGTTGCTCAGTAGAAAGCATTAGTGTGCAGAGATCTAAAAGAAATTTTTTGTATGCATTCTGTAAATGTTAAAATAACTTATATGTGGGAGGAACAATGTAGTTTACATTTTCACCATTTTCTGTACTGTTGATCTTTTTTCTAGATTTTGGTTCCCATGTGTTGATTCATACTCTGAATTATGTACGTGGAAATTAGAGTTTACAGTGGACGCTGCCATGGTGGCGGTTTCCAATGGAGATTTGGTGGAGACTGTGTATACCCATGACATGAGGAAGAAGACCTTCCATTACATGCTTACCATTCCAACATCTGCATCAAACATCTCCTTGGCCATTGGACCTTTTGAAATCCTCGTAGATCCATATATGCACGAGGTAAACTGTGGCTTCTTGCTCCCTGCTCTCCTACTCTTTCAAGCCTGATCGGAGAATATGAATAAAATACCAAGTTTTTCTTAATTCTTTTTTCAGCTACAAGAACTCTCACTAGAGAGAAGGTTTTTTAATCTGAAATGTGTAATGATATAAACTCTTTAAATTTTCATATTTTTTTCATCAGAGGACTTAGTGTTACAAAAGAGCTTCGAGTAACTTGGTTAGAATATTGGTCGATTTCTATAACTGATTCTGTTATAGAACTACTTTGAGTTTATGAATGTTCTAGTTCCCTCTCCAGAACCTGAAATATTGCAGTTTCAGAATTAAAAAGCAAGATTTATTCTAACTTTAGCATATGTAGAGGGAAGAGAAAGGTTAAGGCAAGCAGGATTGGAGCCCAGGTCAGTGGTTCACTGAGGTTTCCCCCAGTTCCCTCCACGTGTCTGATCGTAAATCAGGGGCCAGTTGATAAGCCCTGTCATGCTGCTAGGCCTCCTTCAGCATCGCGTTTCTCTTGGGTATAAAGTGATTCATTGGTTATTGACCCTCATAGTCTCTGTGTAGGTTTAAAGTAACATTTGAATGAATCCCTTAATTGACAAGGTTTATAAAATCACTCATGGAAAATATTCAAGATACTTTATGAATGGTTTGCTTTTGGTGCCTTAACAATGACTCTTAAACGTGTCTTCACTGATAAGATGCAGTGAATTTTACTATTTTTTGGTAAATGATCAACTTTAAAATAAAAATTTGATTAGTACCTGGTTCGTATTTTGGAAGGATTTTTGGTTTCCCACTGAGCCATCGGATGCGAGAAACGTAACTGTCAGTGAAGAAATATTTTTCTTTAACACTTACAGCCTGTGACTTAGTCTTTCTCTCTCAGATAAAGTTTCTCTTGTATTACCAGTAGGTTTGCTATCCTGTAGTTCTGCTTAAAAGTGAGTCTTTTTTTGGTGAATAGTATTTTCTTTCTTGTTCGTGTACCAGTAAGGGTGCTCACCGCAGTGCAGCTGGGCCCTGAGCACTGGCGACCCACTCTTGCTCACCCTCCGCTCGCGGCAGTCTCTAATCTGTTCTTTCAGAATGCTGCTAGAAGAGTAGTTTTTTATTGTATGCTAAAAGCTTTCCTTGCCTCCACATCCTGCAGTCATCAGATCTCTTTAGCATGGCTTTCAAGAGCATCTAGAATTTGACCCTAATAGTCCTTTCTAGGGAGAAGGCAATGGCATCTCACTCCAGTACTCTTGCCTGGAGAATCCCATGGACAGAGGAGCCTGGTGGGCTGCAGTCCATGGGGTCGCTAAGAGTCGGACATGACTGAGCGACTTCCCTTTGACTTTTCACTTTCATGCGTTGGAGAAGGAAATGGCAACCCACTCCAGTGTTCTTGCCTGGAGAATCCCAGGGACGGGGGAGCCTGGTGGCTGCCGTCTATGGGGTCACACAGGGTCGGACACAACTGAAGGGACTTAGCAGCAGCAGCAGTCCTTTGTAGCTTTTTCCTAGCTTCTTTTCTATTTATGTTTGTTCCACATAGTTCACTTATCTTTTTCCAGCCAAACCGTACTTTTTCCTGCCTCGACCCCGTTTGCAGCGTCCTCTTCTTGCAGCACGTGCTTGAGGGTCATTCGACTCCGTTTGCAGTGTCTGTACCTGTCAAACTTTTGTCCAGTTCAAAAAGATTAGCTCAGATTTAGTCTTCTTCATAAAACCTTTCTGGATCATTTTGGTCAGAGTGCCTGCATGCTCAGTTGCGCAGTCTTATCCAGTTGTTTGCGACCCCATGGTCTGTAGCCCACCAGGCTCCTCTGTCCATGGGAGTTACTTGGCGAGAATTCTGGAGTGGGTTGCCATGCCCTCCTCCAGGGGATCTTTCTGATCCAGGGATCAAACCCCCGTCTCCTGCATTGGCAGGCGTTCTTTACCACTGAGCCACCTGGGGAGCCTGCTGCTCAGAGTGATGATGTCATTTTTGATGTTATTCTTACGGCACAGAGTTGCAATAAGGGACAGTGAGACGGTATGTAAGATATGAGTGTGTTCAAAGTGGGATGTGGTGGGAGAAAGTCTGAATTATTATTTCTGTGGCCTGCATTCCTTATCTCCTCACTGCCAGTAAGCCTCCCCTGCAGCTTTCAGGTGGTTCTTTGTGTGTGCTGGAGATGGTCAGCTTCTAATTATAGAAGAGAGTACTGTGCCGCGCAGCATTCACCCGGTTAGACTTACGAATAAAAGGCGGGTTTATAGGGAGTCTCGGAAGTTTGGATTGTTTTTGTTTTGAAGAAACTTTTAATTTGTAACCAAAGTTATATTTTCATTGGATCTAACCTAAGCATTTCATAGACATAAAATCTATCATGAATTTAATTATGATGCATTGAATGTTTCATAAACATAATAATAGTAGTCACTAATTTCATACCAGTGTTTTATCTCAGTGCCATGGATTTGTTGTAAAAATGAGGGGAAGGGGAGGGACTTAAATGCGGCTTCATTTATAATTGAGATATTTAGGAAATTTAAGATGTAAGTTAACTCTTATTTAATGATCTTCCCTGCTTTTTGTTTTCAGGTTACTCATTTTTGTTTACCTCAACTTCTGCCATTGCTTAAACATACCACATCATATCTTCATGAAGTTTTTGAGTTTTATGAAGAAATTCTTACATGTCGATACCCATATTCCTGTTTTAAGACTGTATTCATTGATGAAGCTTATGTTGAAGTGGCTGCTTATGCTTCCATGAGCATTTTTAGGTCTGTATCCAAATTTGAAATGACTAAATTAGGTTCATGATGTGAAGGTTATTTATTTTGTGATCATTTTTAAGATGCATTTTGAACTTTTTCCCTTCAATTTAGCTATGAATGGCTTTCTAGAAATTCTGTGTTTTTAAAAATTTTAAATGTAGAAAATAAAGAAATAAAGAAATTGAAATAAAGAAAATTTCAAAATAGCCCAAAAGAGTCAATCTCTTTATCCAGAATTATCTACTGCTAATAGTTTACGTGTTTGTTTTAGTCTCTTTTCTGCTTATGCACTTAAACAAATATACAAAGGACTATATGGATATTTAGTGGAGTTTTTGTCCTAGCACCATATAAAAATTTACTAATATCATCAGAAATTTGTACGTAAAAAAACCTGAGAAGGAAAAAACTTTATTTTCTTTTTTTCTGTTACCCACTTTATCTCCCTCCCTTATTTTATTCCTTGAAAAGTTCCCAGTTTGGAAGTTTTATGTCTCAGGATCAGTAATTTTTTTTTGTGCGTCCATTTTCTCTTCTGTAAAGTGAACATAATAGTAGTGTTCCTGCATTCTTCAGAGTGGTTAGAAGATCTGATGGGTCAGTGTATTTGAAAGTAAATATTATAGGACAAAAAGTTAATAGTATTATTAGGCAAAGATTTTTGAAATTAGAAGACCCCCCTCAGAAAATGACTAGTCTCTGATGAACATATCAATATCTGATTGCTGCTACAACTGCCTAGCCCTCAAAAAGAATATTTATATTTTTCACGGAAATAGGTGGGGAACATTACAGCCCTTACTTTAAACAAAAGTTACTAAAACATGAATTTCAGCTAAAATTTGAAAAGATGTAAAAGCTGTTGGGGAGAGTATTCTGTTTTTTCTCTGTTATATCTTAGTTGAATTCCATCATTTTAAAAGTGTGATTATTTTATTTTGATTGAATAGTTATTTATTTCTTAGTTATAATTAGCTGTCTGCTCTTTGAAATTCCAGCACGAATCTGCTGCACAGTGCTATGATTATAGATGAGACACCTTTGACCAGAAGGTGTTTAGCCCAGTCTTTGGCCCAGCAGTTTTTTGGATGTTTCATATCCAGAATGTCTTGGTGAGTAATTTCAAAGTTTACAACTCCTGAGAAGAATCATAAAAGTTTATTTTTATTTTCTTTTCCTGCAGTGTAAGTTGAACTTTGTTCTAACTGCAGATAATTAACAGACACTATTCTGTATATGTTTAAAGAAAAATAATGAGTATAAATTTTATCCTAAATTTTTTGCCATTTTCTCAATATGTCAGTATAACCAATTCTGTAATTTTCAATAAGGTAAGAATTTTGATAGTAGTCGTTCCTTAAAGAATGGAATAAATACTGTGGATACAAGGACTTGAGTGTGCAGAGAACTGCGGTCAGGATTCTGGTGCCAGCTTTCAGTGCGCTTGCTGTTACTCAAGGAGAAGCAGGGACCCGCCTCAGTGCTGACAGTGCCGTAGGGGCTTCCTGTTAGTGCCTGGTTGTGAACTAATTTACTTGAAAAATGTGAGAAATAAAATACTTTTTGTTTTCTTTCTGATTAACCTGAGGTAAATTTGAAGAAACAGACAAAATTTCCTTAAGATTATAACCTACGATTATAACATATATTGATAGTATGTAAGTCTTGATTTCTTTTTGTTTTTTCTTTCTGGAGGGTGAAGGACAGAGGGTAAGGCCTCTTAAGTTATAATTTCCTAAGACACGTAGTTTCGCTAAAGAATAGTCTCTGGAACATGTAGACAGAAGGTTTGAATGAATGAATAGATAAACATGAATATATGCCTGAATGAATGGTGTCATTGTCTTTCCTCTTAAGAAACTAAGAAATAAGTGATTAAACTTCAGGTCTCAGGGTGCCGCTGTAATCATGCACGGGGCTGGCAGGGCTAGAGTGTGGGCGTTGCAGAGCTGAGCCGTGTGGTCCTGGCTGTGTGCCCGTGGCTCCTCAGAAGCGGGCGGTGTGGGTGGGCATAGGGGAGGAGCTCTGCCAGAGGGAGCCCAGAGCAGGATCCCCGAGACACGCAAGGGGTGGCCAGAGGGAGTGGGCACCAAACAGTTTCAGGACTTCTGCCTTCTTTAAACAGGCAGAGAAGTACTTGCTGTGCTTGCTCTGTTACCCTCCTTGGCCTTATCTGAAGAATTCTTATTATTAAAATAATAAAATTTATTATATTTTATTTATATTAAAATAAATAATATATTGTTATTTGGCTTTTTGCTTAGGTCTGATGAATGGGTATTGAAAGGAATTTCCGGTTATATTTATGGTCTTTGGATGAAAAAAACTTTTGGTGTTAATGAATACCGCCACTGGATTAAAGAGGTAAGAGCAGCTGGATCCATTTATCTACGTAGAAGTCAATGAGATGTGCTTGTTCTCCAGATTTTCCTTTATTTTTAGTAACTATAAAATACTTTCTGTTAACTGAAAGCCCCTGATTTTTTCCGAAAAAAGAATCATTTTGTAGAAACTTATCTGTTTTATCTAGTTTCTGTTGCCATTGTTGGCCTCCAAAGACTTTTGCTAAGAATGAGAATATTTAAGCTCCTTAAACATCAATTCAGCTATTAGATATATTCCTGCTCCTCACAGTAATTATTTTTAATGTAATCCTGTGGCATTAATTTCTAAGGGCTTCCTAGGTGGTGCTGGGGGTAAAGAATCCTCTTGCCAGTGCAGGAGACACAAGCGATGCAAGTTCAATCCCTGGGTCGTAGGAAGATCCCCTGAAGCAGAAAATGGCAGCCCACTCCAGTATCCTTGCCTGGAAGATTCCACGGACAGAGGAGCCGTGCTTTCTGAATTTGTTTAGACTTAGAAGCCAAATTCTGGAGTCAGTTTTCTGTTCACTTTGCTTTTATTCACTCCCAAGCTTTATGACGTGGGCTACTTTCTCCAAGCCTCTTGTATCAGGAGAGTGAGTAGTGGCAGCATCTGCACCACGGGCGGGCACTGGAGGCGTCCTACACGCAGTGTGCACAGCACCTGGGTCGCAGGAAGTGCGCACTGTGTGTGGCCCAGTCCTGCAAAACATTGACATTCTGTCATTTTCGCATCTTTTCCCATTATTTAAAGATTTTGGCCAAACAGAAAAAAACCGATTGTATGTTGCCCAGCCCATTCTGTTCACATACGTTTTATTATCCTCTTTATCTCCTCCCTTTTCAGTTGGAAAAAGTTTAGCCTTTAATAGCCTCGTTAGATGGGCCCTTTTTATTCTCCCTCTTTTCTCATTTTATATACCTTGGTCATCTAAACCTAAACTCAAGTAAGTTAAAAAGTAATTGTAAAAAATTTCAAACACTGAGAATTAGGAAACAGTCAATGTATCTACAACTGGACAAGTCTGTTTTTGAGTTCAAAAACTATTAACCAAGGGGGAAATGTGACATACAGCATTTATGGTGTTCCACGTACTGTTACAAACATTTTATAAATAATCACCGTCTTAAACTCCTAACTACTCTGTCATTTGTGTTTTACAGAGAGGGAAACAGACACAGCAGAGCTGCTTGGCTGAGGCTGCCCAGCCCGTGAGCCGCGCCGGGCTCCAGACCTGGCCTTGCGCTGCCCCGCTGGTGTCTGCCCCTTCTCTGTCCTGCTTGAGTGCTCTCTGGACCAGTGGCGGGTTTTCAGCACAGTTACGGGGGCTCTTTTTTCCACTGAAACTTTTCTTTTTTCATTTGACCTATGTCATATTAGAGAAAGTTTAGAGTTTTAAAATAATAGATTCCTGGGATAATTTTATCCTTATTTGTTTTTACTTGCTTAAATCCTCCACCAGAAGCAAAATACAGAGAAGGAAAGGAGAAACTTGGAGAACAGGTCAGAGAGGTTGGGAAGAGCCGCTAGGAAACGTGGCTGGGCTGCCGGCCGCCCCGCAGTCCCACAGGAGAGACGGCTGTGTGGCTCCGTCTCAGCCAGCTGTGCAGTCTGCTTCGTTTATGAGAACACAACTACTCTCCAGATACATTTCATTTACTTTCGGAAATTACGTTCTGATTCCAGGAAATTAGAAATCACAGTTTAGGTCTCAAGTTTAATATGGAAAATGATTTTCATTGGCCTCTGTTTTTACATCTTTAGGAGCTGGACAAAATAGTGGCATATGAACTGAAAACTGGTGGAGTTTTATTACATCCCATATTTGGTGGAGGAAAAGAGAAGGATAAGTATGTTTATTGTTGAGAGATGATGTTACTTAGTCTTAGAATCACTCTTGTGTGTAATGAGGCCCATACAGGCCACAGGAGTAGTCTATCCTGAGACCACAGGTCCTGGTGATATTCTCATCACTCCTTTCATTACTGTTGAATGTGGTGGCTGTAGATGGGTTTAAACATTAAAAAAAACCTTTACATTAGAAAAAGAACTTTAAAAACAGTGGTTTTTTCATTTTCATGTTAATTTCCTAATGCTAATATTAATACGTCATACTGTTCTCATAGAAATTTAAAAATAATGGAACAAGTATTTTGCTTATGTATCACTGATCAAGTTTTTAAGTCTAAGTAGATGGTTTCATCATCAACACAACCTATCTATACCTGTTTATCTAAATGGCCAACTATGTAGACACTTATTTACTCTTCCCTTTTATTTCCTTCTCTTTTTTCTGTTTCTTAAGTCACTGTGAAGGAAATAGCCATTCATAGCAACATAATGGTGCCAGCAGGAATTCTTATTTGTCCTAGGATCCATAAAGTCACTAACGGAATATGAACTGAACCGGATGGGAAGTTTTTTCTGTGTTTTAACTATTAACTGAAATTTTATGTTTCCTTTAATTATAAACGTAGATAACAGACAGTGCTGTGACTTTGCCAATGTAGAAATCATGAATGTCTTCCTATCACATTTTAATTGTTAGCAGATATCTTGAGATATGTTTTACACTCATTACATTAGAATTGCAACAGTAGACCACTGCTAGATCTTGTTATTAGTAAACTAGCACTTATATTGGTAATGTCATAGTTTTAAAAAATATTTTGATAGCTGTATTTCATTGTAATTGGTTTCCTTTGTAAACGTGTATATTTTCTGTGCATTTAAAAGCAGTTTTTCTCTTGTGGTCTGTAGGATTAATGAGGCTACCCAAGTGTCTAAAAGTACAACAAAGGTTAAGACACTGGAATTTGTTCACCAGTAGGCTTCTTTTAGGAAATTAGAAATCACAGTTTAGGTCTCAAGTTTAATATGGAAAATGATTTTCATTGGCCTCTGTTTTTACATCTTTAGGAGCTGGACAAAATAGTGGCATATGAACTGAAAACTGGTGGAGTTTTATTACATCCCATATTTGGTGGAGGAAAAGAGAAGGATAAGTATGTTTATTGTTGAGAGATGATGTTACTTAGTCTTAGAATCACTCTTGTGTGTAATGAGGCCCATACAGGCCACAGGAGTAGTCTATCCTGAGACCACAGGTCCTGGTGATATTCTCATCACTCCTTTCATTACTGTTGAATGTGGTGGCTGTAGATGGGTTTAAACATTAAAAAAAACCTTTACATTAGAAAAAGAACTTTAAAAACAGTGGTTTTTTCATTTTCATGTTAATTTCCTAATGCTAATATTAATACGTCATACTGTTCTCATAGAAATTTAAAAATAATGGAACAAGTATTTTGCTTATGTATCACTGATCAAGTTTTTAAGTCTAAGTAGATGGTTTCATCATCAACACAACCTATCTATACCTGTTTATCTAAATGGCCAACTATGTAGACACTTATTTACTCTTCCCTTTTATTTCCTTCTCTTTTTTCTGTTTCTTAAGTCACTGTAAAGGAAATAGCCATTCATAGCAACATAATGGTGCCAGCAGGAATTCTTATTTGTCCTAGGATCCATAAAGTCACTAACGGAATATGAACTGAACCGGATGGGAAGTTTTTTCTGTGTTTTAACTATTAACTGAAATTTTATGTTTCCTTTAATTATAAACGTAGATAACAGACAGTGCTGTGACTTTGCCAATGTAGAAATCATGAATGTCTTCCTATCACATTTTAATTGTTAGCAGATATCTTGAGATATGTTTTACACTCATTACATTAGAATTGCAACAGTAGACCACTGCTAGATCTTGTTATTAGTAAACTAGCACTTATATTGGTAATGTCATAGTTTTAAAAAATATTTTGATAGCTGTATTTCATTGTAATTGGTTTCCTTTGTAAACGTGTATATTTTCTGTGCATTTAAAAGCAGTTTTTCTCTTGTGGTCTGTAGGATTAATGAGGCTACCCAAGTGTCTAAAAGTACAACAAAGGTTAAGACACTGGAATTTGTTCACCAGTAGGCTTCTTTCTTTGAAGCCTGAGACAAGGTTAAGGTCACTGAGACAAGGTTAAGTCAGTGGGAAGGCGTAGGAGTTTGGAGTTAGAGAAACTTGGATTTTTATAGTTACTGATTTTTGTGAGCTAAGAAAATTGTATAGCCTTTCTAAGTGTGTGTATATTTTAATGTGTCAAACAGTGATGATCTGCCTTAATCCTCAGGGCTCCTCGAGGTGAAGCTTTAAACAGGGCGTGCGCGCATTCAAATGGGAGTTCCTCTCGCCTTGCTCTCTCCGCCGCCTGCTGTTTGGCAGGTTCCTGGCTGTACTTAGAGCCCTCCCATTGTGTGCACATATTATTTACACGGAATGTTTTTACGTTGTTTTGCCCATTTATTTAGTTCTCTCTGTATGTTTGATTTTCAAAATTCGTGTGTAAAAGTAGCAGATGAATGCATGCTCTTCGAGGAGATTCAGACAGCACAGTTTAGAAGCTTGTGGAATCAGAAGGAAAGATCTTGTTTAGCCCTCTTTCACCATGTCTGACTCCTTCCACTTCCTCTCCTTGGCGATAACTGGGATTATACATTTGGTATATTGTCTTCCAGACCTCTTTTTTTTTTTTTGGCTTTTATGTGTATATGGCAGTCACAAAATATACTTTAATTACGTGCGTTACTGTATATTTTTCTTTTTTAGAAACTTAATCGTATCTGTGTTTTGGCAAGCAGTCCTCGGGGCTGTACATTAGTTTTCGTTGTTGTTGAGTTGCTTAGCTATGTCTGACTCTTTGCAATCCCAGGTACTACACACCAGGCTCCATGGGGTTCTCCAAGGCAAGAGTCCTGGAGTGGGTTGCCGTTTCTTTCTCCAGGGGGTCTTCGGGGCCAGGGAGTGGCCCCACTCTTCCTGCACCGGCAGGCGGGTTTTTCACCGCTGAGCCCCCTGGGAAGCCATGCATGCATTTCCTTTGTTCCGTTTGCATGCTGTGTATACTGTTCCATTATACCTTGGAGTTTATATAACTTTTTTCATATTGCTGGGCATAAGCTCAGAAGTAATAAGTGAGGCTTAAAGCTAATTTTTCAAATATCAGTTTAACAAATATTTTAAATTTCAATATGCTGTATTTTTTAAGGAAGTGTAACAACTCCCTGGTGGCTCAGATGGCACAGCGTCTGCCTGCAACGCAGGAGACCCGGGTTCACTCCCTGGGTCGGGAAGATCCTCTGGAGAAGGAAATGGCAACCCGCTCCAGTACTCTTGCCTGGAGAATCCCATGGACGGAGGAGCCTGGTGGGCTACAGTCCATGGGGTCGCAAAGCGTCGGACACAACTAAGCGACTTCACTTTCACTTCTTTCACTTTTATTATACCTTGGAGTTTATATAACTTTTTTCATATTGCTGGGCATAAGCTCAGAAGTAATAAGTGAGGCTTAAAGCTAATTTTTCAAATATCAGTTTAACAAATATTTTAAATTTCAATATGCTGTATTTTTTAAGGAAGTGTAACAACTCCCTGGTGGCTCAGATGGCACAGCGTCTGCCTGCAACGCAGGAGACCCGGGTTCACTCCCTGGGTCGGGAAGATCCTCTGGAGAAGGAAATGGCAACCCGCTCCAGTACTCTTGCCTGGAGAATCCCATGGACGGAGGAGCCTGGTGGGCTACAGTCCATGGGGTCGCAAAGCGTCGGACACAACTAAGCGACTTCACTTTCACTTCTTTCACTTTCAATGACTATTCTTACATACTGATTGTGATACAATAATTTGGTAACACTAATTTTGAAGGGAAATTTGTTGGTACCAATCAAAATTCTAAAATGGGTAATTTTTAGATTCAGCTGTTCAATTTCTGTTATCATATAGGAATTATTCTTCTAGATATTTGCCATAGAGAAGTACCTGCATATGTGTTAAAAGGTCGTCACTGTAGCAGTATTTGAAATAGTGCAAAAGTGTAAACACTTCAGATTTTCTGTGTGTCATAAATCTGCTGACTGTTCCTCTCTTTTACTGATAATCTCCTTCATCATGTCAGAATTTTTCATTTTTACATGGTCAGTCTGGTCTTTATGTCCTCTGGATTTTACATTTTTCCTTATGAAGATTTTTCCCATCACAAGATTATGAAAAGAAAATTTTTTCCTTTATTTTTTTCTAGTACTTTTATTATTGTTTTTGTTTTAGACATGTGATCCATCTTGACTGGTTTTTGTGTATGCTTTAACCTGGGGATATTGATTGGAGTTGCATTGATTGTATGAATGAATTTGGAGAGCATTGAATTATTTACACTAGGTGTCTTCCTGCCTAGGAGATGTTTCCATTTATTCAAATTTTTCTTTATGTCCTTTCATAAAACTTGATAATTATTTATAGTTAAGTTTATTTTTAGATGTTTCCTAGTCTTCATTGGTCTCATACTAAGGAAATTTCTCAGACATTCCCATGAAGTTTTTGACTTAGTGTCTTGATGTAGCCATGAAATTTATTATTTATTTCATTCAGCTTTGTTACACTAAGAAAATCTGTTTTCTTAGTCCAGCGTCCCATCTGCACTTCTCCATAAAGCACCCACATACGCTCTCCTGGGAGTACTACACTATGTTCCAGTGTAAGGCCCACCTTGTGATGAGGCTGATTGAAAACAGGATCAGCATGGAGTTCATGTTGCAGGTGAGTATCAAAGAGCTTAAGAGTTGTAAAGAAGCGTCTGTTCTATATGCATATGATCTGAATACTATTCTGTAGAATAGGAATCGGGGCATCTGGCTTTATAGCTGGAATTCAGTTACTAATTAGCTGTTTGTCCAGTAAGTAAACTGTTCTTCTTTTTTTTAATTTATTTATTGAAGGATAATTGCTTTACAGAATTTTGCTGTTTTCTGTCAAACCTCCACATGAATCAGCCATAGGTACACATACACCCCTCCCTCTTGAACCTCCCTCCTTCCCCCTCCCCATCCCACCCCTCTAGAAGATACAGAGTCCCTGTTTGAGTTTCCTGAGCCACATAGCAAATTCCCGTTGCCTGTCTGTTTTACGCATGGTACTGTAAGTTTCCACGTTACTCTCTCCATACATCTCACCCTCTCCTCCCCTCTCCCATGTCCATAAGTCTATTCTCTGTGTCTCTTTCTCATTGGTGCCCTGTAAATAAATTCTCCAGTACTATATTCCAAGATTCTGTATATATGTGGTAGAATACAATATTTCTCTTTCTCTTTCTGACTCACTTCATTCTGTATAATAGGTTCTCGGTTCATCCACCTCACTAGAACAGACTCAAATGTGTTCCTTTTTATGGCTGAGTAATATTCCATTGTAGGTATGTACCACAGCTTCTTTATCCATCCATCTGTCGATGGACGTCTAGGCTGCTTCCACGTTCTAGCTCCTGTGAACAGTGCTGCAGTGGACAGTGGGGTACACGTGTCTCCTCAGGGTGTGTGCCTAGGAGTGGGATTGCTGGGTCATATGGTGGTTTTCTTCCTGGTTTTTTAAGGAATCTCCATACCATCTTCCATAGTGGCTGTATCAGTTTACATTCCCACCAACTGTGCAAGGGTGTTCTTTTCCTCCACGCCCTCTCCAGCATTCACTGTCTGTAGCCGTTTTGATGCGGCCCTTCTGACGGGTGTGAGGTGGCGCCTCAGTGTGGCTCTGACCTGCGTCTCTCTAGTAGTGACGATGCTGAGCGTCTCTTCATGTGCTTGCCAGCCATCTTCAGGTCTTTTTCCCACTCTTTGATTGGGTTGTTTGTTTTTCTGGTATTGAGCTGTATGAGCTGCTTGTATATTTTGGAAATTATTCCTTTGTCAGCTGTTTCATTTGCTGTTATTTCTCCCCTTCTGAGGGTTGTCTTTTCTCCTTGCTTATAGTTTCCTTTGCTGTGCAAAAGCTTTTAAGTTTCATCAGATCCCACTTGTTTACTTTTGTTTTTATTTCTGTTACTCTAGGAGGTGGGTCATAGAGGATCTTGCTTTGATTTATGTCATCAAGTGTTCTGCCTGTGTTTTCTTCTAAGAGTTTTAGAGTTTCTGGTCTTACATTTAGGCTTTAAATCCATTTTGAGTTTATCTTTGTGTACGGTGTTAGGAAGTGTTCTAATTTCATTCTTTTACATGTAGCTGTCCAGTTTTCCTAGCACATTTTTGTTATGCCCAGAGTCCGAGTCCCCAAAACTGAGAGAATAAGACGTCCACAGCAATGCAAAAGCATGAAGGGGTTTTATTTCTAGCTCGAGCTAGGGCTCCCCCCACGTCCAACGCAGTGGAGTGGAGCAAGAGCCCCGAGCCCAGATTCACAGCAGTATTTGTAGGTTTAGAACAAAGACAGAGAGTTGGCAAGGGCTGATTGGCTGCAGGAGTTTCCTGGTATTTACTAATTGGCTAATCTTTATTGGCTGCAGGAGTTTTCTAGTATTTACTAATTGGCTATTGGCTGCAGGGGGATATCTTTTACGTCCTGATAAACTCAAACCAGGTTACGGGGAGTATGCTGATTAGACAAGTCCTGGCATCCGCAGGGATGACCTCACTGGGCAATGACTCAGCTTTTCCCGTGAGTCCTACCTTAGTCCCTGAAGCCTATCATGACATTTGTTAGGTCCCAACAGATTTATTGAAGAGGCTGTCTTTGCCCCATTGTATATTCTTGCCTCCTTTGTCAAAAATAAGCTACCCATAGGTGTATGGAGAAGGCAATGGCACCCCACTCCAGTACTCTTGCCTGGAGAATCCCAGGGACTGGGGAGCCTGATGGGCTGCCGTCTATGGGATCGCACAGAGTCAGACACAACTGAAGCGACTTAGCAGTAGTATAGGTGCGTGGGTTTATTTCTGGGCTTTCTATGTTGTTCCATTGGTCTGTATTTCTGTTTTTGTGCCAGTTAACCTGTTCTTTCTGTTTGTGTTTCCCCAGATGTAGAGTGGGTATCAGTACTTGACCCATGCAGTGCAGGATTTTTATGAAGATAAAACTAAAATGTGAGGTTAAAAAGCAAAACCTACTTATGCTAGGATTTTGTTTGGCATTATTTAGAATGTTAAAGATGAAGTGCCATTTAGAGATATTTTCAGCAGGAAAAAGCAAATTTATCTAAAAGATGTTCATTTTTTCTGTTGCTAAGTTCTCCCTTGTGTTTAAGCAAGTTTTAGTGGAACTTGTTGAGATGTTCTAGTTGAGGTAATAGAAACCACTTGTATTATAAATGCTTAGCCATTTTTTTTTCCATTGGTGATATTCTTAGAGGTAAATGAAAAATAACTTTTTAGTAATCTTTTTGAAAAAAACATTTTAAATTTGCCTCAAAATTGTTTCTTGAATCCTCTATCCTTCACCTTGCCTTTGAATAACAAAAATATCAAGTGAGAGGTGGTCTGTAAAGAGCCAGTCCACTCTTAGAGCAGCGTACTCAACTTCTTAAAGCTCATGGCACAGGACATTATAGATGTATATTATTATAGTTCCTAAAAACACAAGTGTCACTGTCTGGCCAGGACATCATTAAAATTCAGTTATGTTTAGAAGAATAGTTTTGTAGTCTGGCTGTTTAAATCTTCTTATGCTTTACTGCTCATAGTTTTTAACTAAAACAGTCTTTGAAGTAAGATGTGAAATTGTTGTCTTCTATGATTGTCTATAATAATCTTACATTGCAAAGTGGGTATAGTCCTGAATTGAAAATGATGTATCGTTGTGTCACACAGACACATTAAATGATATTTTCTTACAGGTTTTCAATAAACTGCTAAGTTTGGCGAGTACTGCTTCATCTCAGAAGTTCCAGTCACATATGTGGAGTCAGATGCTGGTTTCCACATCTGGATTTTTGAAATCCATCTCAAACGTCTCTGGCAAAGACATCCAGCCTTTAATAAAGCAGTGGGTGTATCCTTTTCTGTAGTAGTTGAGCAAAGGAGGGAAGACTGTATAAGGGGAAGAAGGAAGAGCTTTGGGGGATAAAAGGAGGCAAATAATGGTAGATGTGACCAGGAATCGTAAATCATTTCCTCTGAGGTGCCAACTAGCCACTGAGGCGCACACGTCCATACACATCTGTATTTGTAAGGTTTAGCTCCCTTTAAAGTGCCTTTTAGTGTGTGAGTGCAGCGTAGGCTTGATGATCAGGAAGGTGCATACCCACCAGGCAGGCCTGTAGGGTCACTTGTAACATGCAGTGGTCTCGTGACTCCTGGATGTGGCTGGGGGTTGGCACAGCCTGCATGGTATCTTGGAACTTTTCGGTTGTTACATGTTTTCATTTCAAAGCACTTTCTATATTAATAACCCTGTAGAGTGGTTTTGCTTCTTTCAAAAAAACTAATTTCTTCATGTTTCAGGATCTTTTTTTAAATCTGGGAAAACATTTTTTACGGGAATTTTGAATGCTTCGCCACCTGGTTTACAGTGGAGTACGCTCTTAAGCTTTGGACTGGTGGGAATGTGTTTGAAAATTACTACTACCCTAATGAATAATTTATTTTGTCTAGTACGTGTTTATTCCAGTATGCAAAGATTCCTTTACAGTTAGTTCTTCAGAGACCAGAGTGGAGTGGTAAAATTTTACGGAAGTTTTGCCTTTAATAGAAAGCGAAATGTCTTGGAACTGGAAATAAAACAAGATTATACATCTCCTGGAACCCAGAAATATGTGGTAAGTTTTTCTTTTCCAAAATGGCCTTTCTGCACCACTTTTTGCCCAGTTTAAATAAAGGAAGGGCCCGTGGGTGACGGGAAGGGGGCCCACTTTTAGAGGTCTTGGGGAAGCAGTCTCCCAGGTCCCCCTCCTCTGGCACCAGCTTCCCTTCTGTGTCTCCACATGCAAATCTTATACAGTGTTGTTTAATATCTTGGTGAATGTTCCTTACATATAAGAACACACGTGATTTGGTGGGTTGTTTTTTTTTTTTTCCTTTTCCTAGCACTGTCTTTGAACAGTATGTTTCTTTTTAAAGGGACCACTTAAAGTGACAGTACAGGAATTAGATGGATCCTTCAATCATACATTGCAAATTGAAGAAAACAGCCTTAAACATGATATACCTTGCCATTCCAAAAGCAGAAGGTAGGCACTATCCAAGATAAAAACCCCAGTGTTTATCTGATTTTTTAGATAGAGGACATGTTATCTAGTATCTTTTTCCCCCATTTTACTTCAAGTTAGTATTACCAGATTCCTTATCCACTTTCTGTTCTTGACAACAGTTTTATCCTTAGAATTAAACAATTAATTTTAAAATTTAAGTATGAGAATCCTTACTTTGTAGGAACAAGGGGAGGTGGAATAGAAGTTTGAGTTTTGGGAGCCAGGATAAATTCAGGATTGCTTAGGGTTGTTCTTACTTATCTCATTGGATTAACAGCTATAGAAAATTTGGGGGAAATGAACAGTGACTCTAAAGAAAGGAGCTGAGTACATATGTCATGAAAACGCCCCTGCCTTCTCTTCCTGTGTCTGCTTTACTCTCCGTTTTCTCCATGTCACCGTGACCTTAAGAACACCATAGATGTCTTTCTAAGGCACATTGCCAGCAATAATAGTTCATCTTTTATTTAATATGCTTTTTCTTTACCACTTTTTTTAAATTCAGCCATTAGCACACACTCTGACTAGTGAAAAATGAGAACGTTTTTGTTCTTTGCTGGAGGAGTGAGAATTTAAGGAACAAAAGTTTTTTACTCATGACTGCACTTAGGCCATCTCAAACAGACAAGCATCCCGGTTGATTTTAAGTCCTTTAGAGAACTTGATTCTAAGTCTCCCTATAATCATGCCCTGTGAACATTCTTAGTTCAGAGGAGATCGTTCTGTCTGCCTTTGACGTTGGGAGCGTCTGGCTGCTCCCCCTCTGACCCTGGGGGCATCTGGCTGCTCTCCCTCTGACACTGGGGGCATCTGGCTGCTCCCCCTCTGACCCTGGGGGCGTCTGGTTGCTCCACCTCTGACACTGGGAGCGTCTGGTTGCTCCCCCTCTGACCCTGGGGCCGTCTGGCTGCTCCCCCTCTGACACTGGGGGCGTCTGGCTGCTCCCCTTTTGATCCTGTTTCCTTGGCTTTGTTTTCCCTGTGATGACAGTGTGCCCTCTGCTTATTGTTTGGCGTGAGGAGCGGGAAGGCTGCGCTCTCTCTCCCCGCTTGTGTTTGTCCCCACGCAACCATGCATCTAGTGTGGTGTCTGGAAGATTGAATTATTCAGGAGTGATTTGCACGGAGGCAGTTGCTTTTGCTTTGGCTCATCATAAAGCTTGTGCATATTAATTAATTATGCATGTTAATTCATACTGTGAGGATGTTTTGTAGTTAACTTCTTCATTTCACATAGGACAGCACCTTGCATGTACTACTGCACATGTTGAGAATTATTCGTTTCTCATTTCAGGCCTGTGTTGTTGTTTTTAATAAAGCATTTCTTTATTGGTAGATCTCTTATCTTGTATAAAATTTCTAGGTAGCAGTTCTTAGAAATATGTATATGTTTTAAGTTGACATTTAATTAGATATTTCTGACTTTTGCTAAACATTGATCAGGAACACCTTTTAATATCATTTACTTCATTCTCTTAAGTTTCAAAGTAGATAGGTTTTGTTGTGGTTAAATTCCACGATATTTTCCCTCTCTTCCTCCTTAGAGTATCTTTCAACACTACATGCAATTCTTAATTTGAACTTCAGCTGCTCTTTATCTCTTGTCAAAATTGGAAATGTCAGGATTTTCTAATTTTCTTTTTGTTAAATGCAGGAATAAGAAGAAAAAAATCCCACTGATGAACGGTGAAGAGGTGGACATGGACCTTTCTGCCATGGAGTAAGTCAGCCACTCGGATTCAGAGGCGCAGGGCTTTCTGCGGCCTCATTTGTCGGGTAGCTTACGTCTGAAAGTATGTGAGCGCCCTGAAATAAGTGCTTTTAAAACTTTGCAAAGGCAAAAGAAACTTTACGTTGATAACAGATCAAACATAAAATTATAACTAATCAAACAGAGAAAAGTCAGTCTAGCCTGGCCCAGATAAAAGTCAGAGGAAGTAGCCTAGAATTAGCTTTCCTGCTTCCCCGGTGGTCTCTGGAGCAGTGCTTCTCAAGCTGAAGTGCATGTACAGAACTTGGGGATCTCCTTAGAATTTAGTTTCTGATCCAGCATTTCACTTGTGAGTCCTGACAGCTTGCATTTCCAGTGAACTCTCGGATGATACTGGTTTTCTTTGTCTTTGGACAGAGCCTCAGGGCGCTTTGAGGCTGCCTATGTTTGCAAAAAGCAATTTAAATATCATTCTAAGTTTTTTGTGGTGATATTTAGGGCTGATTGACAGCATTTTATTTATAAATATAATGTAGCTCAGACTATGTTTTACCTGTGCATATTGTGCCTGTGTACATTTTTAATGCCTGTGTATTTTATAAAAATATTAACACTTTATAAAAATAGAAAATATCTGTAACTGTTTACTAACTTGGGTACCAGATATCACTGCTATTTATTACACAGCTTATATAATCTTTTCATATCAAGTGTCTCACCTATATTAAGTACCCAGTAGTATTTGTTGAATTGTATTGATATTTCAAGTGCTTTTCTTTTGTTAGAAAAGAGACTAGTTTTTTAAAAACTGTTTGAGACTTTGAGAACTACCTGAGGATAAATTTGTGCTGTGCCTCTGAGCTATGATTTCAGGACTTTCTATTTGATAACGATCATGAGACTAGCATTCTTTAAAAATATTGAAAGCCAGTGGAACAAGTTTAGTAAATTAATAAGAAGTAACTTTAGTCACAGATTGCTTTCTAATAAAGAGTGGCATTTGTAACCACTGTCAAGTGTTAAGCTTTAGGAAATGAAGAAATTTGGTCCCATTTTCCCTTTGCACACTGGGTAATCACTAATAAAGTCCCCAAATTATTATTTTCAGGTGGGTTTTTTTGTTTCAACAAGATTGATATAGGTTAGACATACTAAATATAATGGGAAAGTTGTCGGTGTGATTTATTTTTTAAAAACAACAAATATAGTAAAACTCCAGGCAGCTTTGAATACTGCATGGAGAAGGAAATCTGGTTAATAAGTGCTGTGTGTTTGCTTTGTAAACATGTGAAGTGGGAAAGAGGGAAACGGCCTGCTCTCTGCTTCCAGCGCCGACTCCCCGCTGCTGTGGATCCGCATCGACCCGGACATGGCGGTGCTGCGGCGGGCGGACTCGGAGCAGGCGGACTTCATGTGGCAGTACCAGCTCCGCTACGAGCGGGACGTGGTCGCGCAGCAGGAGGCCATCGCGGCCCTGGAGCGCTTCCCCACGCCCGCGTCCCGGCTCGCGCTCACCGACGTCCTGGAGCAGGAACAGTGCTTCTACCGCGTGCGCATGGCCGCCTGCTTCTGCCTGGCCAAGGTGAGGCCTCGCGCGGGGGGACAGGGGCGAGGCGGCCGGCGCGGAGAAACAGCCTGCCCTGCAGCCAGCCTGCCCTGCAGCCTGCCGTTTCACTGGCTGTGACTGGTCTTCTTTGCCACATTCTTTTAACAAGGCTGATTTGACAGAGCATGTTCTGACCTGAAAATAAGTGGTGCACTCAAGTCTTGTGCCTGTCAAACTGAAACTCAGGTTTTAAAACCAAAGAGAATTTTCCCCATTTTACTGAATTGCCACACACGTTGTTAAAAGCAAAGAATGTAAGCAGTTCCTTGGTTTGAGGGATGTTTTACCTTATGGTACATGGAATTCATTCATTCATTAATTTATCCCACTGTGGTGGTGATTTCTTGTTGGTTAGAGCTTAGTATTCAGTATAGGGATATAGAATTTAAAATGATAGATTCTATCATTTAACATTGTACAAAAGTTAATTTATTAAGAAAAGTAAACATTTTTCTTTAGACACCAAAAAAAGAGAAAAGAAACATTTGACAGCAGAACAAATGAAAATCAAAAAGCGCTAATAGACATTTGACCAAAAACACGGGTTCCAGGTCTTTAAAAGCGTCTTGGTGATAAGTTCATTCCCACGTATTTACTGTCTTGCTTTCCTCACTGCTATATCCACGTGTCCAGTATTTCAGCAGATTATAATGATTTATATTTTTTTCACCTTTAATGGTAAATAGTAGTTAGACTGCTTTATCTACTCAGATATGTAAGGGAAAATGTGCTTTTCTTGGATAATCACCTGCTGAGGGTGTAATTTTATTGCTTCTGTAAAGTTGTTGTGATTCTTGCAGGCTGAATCCTTTGCTGCTGCTGCTAAGCTGCTTCAGTTGTGTCCGACTCTGTGCGACCCCATAGACGGCAGCCCACCAGGCTCCTAGTCCCTGGGATTCTCCAGGCAAGAACACTGGAGTGGGTTGCCATTTCCTTCTCCAGTGCATGAAAGTGAAAAGGGAAAACGAAGTCCCTCAGTCATGTCCGACTCTTAGCGACCCCATGGACTGCAGCCTACCAGGCTCCTCTGTCCATGGGATTTTCCAGGCAAGAGTACTAGAGTGGGGTGCCATTGCCTTCTCCGTAAATCCTTAGCAAATCCGTAAAATTATAGCCTCTGTTATTTAAAGTTAATTATAATTTCATTCTTTCAGCTATGGTTTTTATACACACTTAAATTAGCTTTCTTGGTGGCTCAGATGGTAAAGAATCCACCTGTAATGCGGGAGACCTAGGTTCAGTCCCTAGGTTGGGATGATCCCCTGGAGAAGGGTAAGGCTACCCACTCCAGTATTCTAGCCTGGAGAATTCCATGGACAGAGGAGCCTGGCGGGCTGCAGTCCATGGGGTCACAAAGAGTTGGACACAGCTGAGCAACTTTCACTTTCAAAGTATCAACAACAAGATGTATTTTCTTTGCAATGTGTTCTTACAGACTTAAGCAGAAGGACTGTATTTGCCTTATTTTTCAATTAGGGTAGAGTTAAATGCCTCATTTAAAGTCCATGGTGACGTTTCTACCTGATAAAGTTAAAATATTAGAGCCCATCTGCCTGCATGGATAAACTTAGACGTCTTTGCAAACAAGATTTCTTAAAACATAAAAAGAATGCTCCAATTTAGAGATTAACTAGTAGAAAATAGCTAATACGCATAGGTAGAATTTTAGGAGGGGGGAGTTTATATATTTTCTTGGAAATAATAGTGAAACGCTGAAATATATTAAAGTTTTAAGAATTGAAATCCTTGGAAATGAATCCAATATATTGATAACTTTCAAAAAGGTGTTTTATTTATTTAAAAATACATTTGCTGTGGTGACGGAAATTATTCTATTTTCTGATTATTTGCAGATTGCAAATTCAATGGTGAGCACGTGGACAGGACCACCAGCTATGAAGTCACTCTTTACTAGGATGTTTTGTTGTAAAACTTGCCCAAACATTGTGAAAACAAACAACTTTATGAGCTTTCAAAGTTACTTTCTACAGAAGGTACAGTTTCCCTTCTAGTTTTCTTATAATTATTTTATGCCAATATCAGTATATATTCGTTTACCTTGGGGACTTTTCAAATATTATTTACTTTCTTACAGATATTGTGTCTTTTTTCTCTTTTTGCTTCTGAAATACTTTCCAAAGTTTTGATTATTCTTTGGTTTTATGAACTGTGTGCAAGTGACTCACTGTCCACATTAATACTGAAGTCAATAGAAATGGGTAGTGTGACTGTTTGGTTGGGTCCCTGGGGGATGGAGGTATACGTGGGAAATGGATGCTTTGACTGTTCGGTTGGGTCCCTGGGGGATAGAGGCGCACGCGAGTCCCTCTGATGCCTCTGGGCCTGAGATGGTGCGGCACACTCCAGGCTAGGCCCGGCTCTGCTGCTCACTAGCAGTTTGCAAGAGGACAAGTCTTTTAACTCTGAGCCTTGGTTTAGTCAATTGTAAAGTTTATCTTTTTTAGAATTAAATAATATCAAGCATGTGAAGAGTTTTACACTATATTTTTATCACATAGTAAGTTGTTTTTAAATGGTAATTTAACAAGTGGTGGCGTGATGAAGTCACTGTTTTAGGAAGCAGTGTGGGATTGGCAGGGTGGTCAGTGTTTGGGCAACTTGGAAATCACTTGTAAAATATTTTGAGTAACTTAATAATAAGGAATGCAGAGATTAGATGAACTGGATTGAACTAGAAGGAGTAAAGCTGAAGAGCATGAGAAGAGGAGACGCGTTAAGGATGAAGCAAGGCTGAGAAAGGGCATTTCAGGTTTTGTGTAGAGGGAGAAAGAGCTTGAGGCCTGTTTGGCACAGAGAAGAGAGCCAGTGGAGGAGAGAGGAGATGTTCACGTGGAAGCAAGTAAACATGGAGAAGACAAGGCAGCAGATCCTGGAGTTGTTAGGAGTGGGCAGGACATGATGGAAAGGTCAGTGTTCGAAAAGATGGAAACATTCCATTTCCTGAGGCAGGTAGAAACCAGATTAAGTGAAGTGGTAGGTGTTGAGGGGGTGTGAAGCAGGGGGCGGTGTGTGTGTGAAGGAGCGGATTGTGGAAGGGTTGCCCAGCACACTGAGACCCATGTCGAGAGTGGAGGTCACGGCACAGCTGTAGTGGGCGTCCTCAGCAGAGCAGATGCAGGAGACCTGGGCTTGAGGAAAGCCAGTGTTGATGTGATCAAGGGAGTCTGAGGCATTCTGTTATTTTTAACAGCTGAGCCTCTTACAGTCCTTGAACGTGTTGCTCAGCTCTCTGTGTACTGCCGCTCCACTAACATGTGGCCTGGAAGCAAGTTAACTTCGAGCCTGCCAAGCACGTGCCCTTCGCTGTGCCCTTGTTCTTCCATGGGCCTTGGGCCAGTGTGCAGAGTGAGAGTTGTGACCCATTAGTCAGGCAGTCATGAAATCAATTTGTAAGCTTTTTTGTTTTTGTTTTTAAATAAAGCAGTAGGCAGTTTCAGAATGCAGCACGTGTAATAAGGGTAGGTATAAGTTGTTTTGGTTTTATTTTTTAGTTTGTATATGTGACTGTGTGTGTGTGTGTGTGTGTTCAGTTGGGATGTAAACATATTTCTTAGTGTGGTTTGCAGTCAAAAAAATTGGAGAAGCCAGTGCTTTCAGACCAGTTCACCTTTCACGTAATACTTGTAGTGCCAGAAAAAAGAATGAAGGTTCGTGCTTAAATTCAAGTCCTATTTCTGTGAAACAGTCTTTCCCTCAGTTCTTCCAGCATTGTGACCCCTGCTGTGACACTGAGCATCCTGTCGGCTCTGCTCCTTCAGCCTAGCAGAGGAGCCACGCTACTTGTTGTCCACCAGTTTAGAGGGCGTGGTTACTTTAATCAGAAGAGCGAATGGTCCCAGGCTGTACTGGGGACTGTGATGTCCGTTGTCTGTGTTTCTACCTTGAGTTGGAATAGCTTTGCTCTGCTGTTGTTCTGGTAGAGGTTACCTCTGTGGGTCAGGCTTCCACCTCCTTAGAAAAGCTGTCTGTGAAATTTTGAAAAGGGGAAAGTTCGATTTCAGGTAATTTACCATTTTTCCTTAGGCTGAGAAAGATGGTACTGGAGAGTCAGTGTCTCTTGAGACTAGTAGTTGAATTCTCCTGTCCGCCATGTGCCTCTAGCCACTGTATCTGTTAGCCCTGAAAGTGGTGCTCAGTAAGCAGCTAGCTGAAATAACCCACCGTAGATGGCAGTGGAGTACAGGCTGAATAGTGGTCTGTCTAATGCTAACGCCCATACATCCCTTTTCCTCTGTAAATCACAGAGCTGGATTTGCATGACGTGTCCCTCTTCCAGCAAGTGGGCTGCCGAGTGCCTCCAGCTCTGCAGCTCTCCCCTGGGGTTCCTGCTTACTTCTTTTGCTAGAGCCTTTGAGGCTTGTTCCTGTGGGAGGGGTAGGAGCCGGGGGGCTGGATGCCTGAACTCTCCCCAGATACTGTGTCAGCCCCAGGGCAACCCTTTTTCAGCGTGCACTGCATTGAGTTATAGTGATGAAAATTAAAAACAAATTTTTTTTTTGTAGACTATGCCAGTTGCAATGGCCTTATTGAGAGATGTTCACAACCTTTGTCCCAAAGAAGTCTTAACATTTATTTTAGACTTAATCAAGTACAACGACAACAGGAAAAATAAGGTATGTTACTTTAATATTAATAAAACTAGCCAGTGATATTTTGTTTTCAGAGAAATATTTAGACTGTGAAATCATTGTTGTGTCCATGGGACTTGAAATTTCTAGAGATAGAAACATACAAATATGATTTATTATAATAACCAGATATCTGAAAACCAAGATTAGTTGATTTTTAAATGTTCCTTATACCTGTTACAGTGTGGTGAGTAGCACATCAAATTTTGGGAACTCAGCTGACCTCTGTTTTGGTGAAGTCTGACAGCCCAATTTTATTCTTATTCCTTTTTTCTTCTGTCAGAAACAGTTCCTCTTGGATAACTTGTTCATTGATGAATTTGACTCTTTTTTTTTGCCTATAATGTGTGTTTCAGTCACAGTTTAGTAAATAGCTATTGAATGCCATGCTTTGGGAGTTATTTCACCTCACTCATCAGCACTCTAACAATCGGCAAGTGGTTTTGAGAATACATGCTACGCCAGGCACTATACCATGTTAAATAGAAAGAGAAGGCCTGGTAGTTGCCATCTCACATTTCCTTTAAAGTAGGCATATATTTGGGACTTTCCCGGAGGTCCAGTGGTTACGACTCCACGGTTCCACTACAGGGGTGCAGGTTCAGTACCTGGCTGGGGAACTAAGAACCGACACGCTGCACAGGGCGGCCAAAACCAAATGGAAAAACTGGGGAAGAACCGCTGTGTATATGACAGTCTGATTCTGGGCCCTCAGGGTTTCAACCTGATGGGGAAATCCCGCAAGTCCACAGCTAGGTGTATTACTGCTAGAGTGGAGGAATGTATACACAGATTTCTGGAGAGAAAGTAGTTATCCACAGTAACAATGGACCTGTAAATATTCTTGCAGAAAACTTACAAACATTATTTAAATAATCTCTGAATACAAATGACCCTGCTGATAGAATTAATTTGCTTGCTCCATGTTCAAATTTCTAGGCCAGTACATCTGATTTGCTGAGTTTAAATCAAGCCAACCTGGATTGCTTTCAATTAGTCTTCTGGCAATTGCCTGGGATATGAATTTAGAAATTTTTGTTCATTTTGGGGGATAGTTTCCTCCATTTTCTCTGCTTCTTTTGCTACAACTCCTATTGTATTCTACACTAGCGCTCCAGCTTCCTTGTGCTTTCTTTCCTATTTTTTAACTTTTTTGCTCAAAATTTCGAGTTTTTTATTTTTCCATTTTATATTCCAATTTAATTTTGATTCTGATTCCCTGCATATTTCTTTCTCTTACACATGTATTATGCTGTTGGAAGTCATATCATTGGTTATTTCTCAGACTGTGTTAATAATTTTTGAATTTTTTTCCCTCTACTGGTTTTCTGCATACTCTTTATTTCCTCCAAGCTGCTTTCCCCCCTTTGTTCTGGTCTCTCTTTGTGTTGATGCTTTCTGCAGATATCTGGTGACCCTTGGTTAGATGTCTTAGATTAGAGTAGAACACAGAAATAGCTGATTCAAAGCTCTGTATTATCAGCAGAATTTGTGAACTGCGGTCTTCCTTTTAGACGTATCTGGCTAGATTACTATGAGAGTGCCTTACATGTAGTCAGCATTCGTCAACTAAGCTAGTGTCTTCAGTTCAGTTCTTCAGTCGCTCAGTCGTGTCCGACTCTTTGCAACTCCATGAAGCCGCAGCACACCAGGCCTCCCTGTCCATCAGCAGCTCCTGGAGTCCACCCAAACCCATGTCCGTCGAGTTGGTGATGCCATCCAGCCATCTCATCCTCTGTCGTCCCCTTCTCCTCCTGCCCTCAATCTTTCCCAGCATCAGGGTCTTTTCCAGTGAGTCAGCTCTTTGCATGAGGTGGCCAAAGTATTAGAGTTTCAGCTTCAACATCAGTCCTTCCAATGAACACCCAAGACTGATCTCCTTTAGTCTGGACTGGTTGGATCTCCTTGCTGTCCAAGGGACTCTCAAGAGTCTTCTCCAATGCCACAGTTCAAGAGCATCAATTCTTCAGCACTCAGCTTTCTTTATGGTCCAACTCTCACATCCACGCATGACCACTGGAAAAACTATAGCCTTGACTAGACAGACCTTTGTTGGCAAAGTAATGTCTCTGCTTTTGAATATGCTGTCTAGGTTGGTCATAACTTTCCTTCCAGGTTAGTAAGCATCTTTTAATTTCCTGGCTGCACTCACCATCTGCAGTGATTTTGGAGCCCCCAAAATAAAGTCTGACACTGTTTCCACTGTTTTCCCATCTATTTCCCATGAAATGATGGGACCAGATGCCATGATCGTTGTTTTCTGCATGTTGAGCTTTAAGCCAACTTTTTCACTCTCCCCTTTCACTTTTCATCAAGAGGCTTTTTAGTTCCTTTTCACTTTCTGCCGTAAGGGTGGTGTCATCTGCATATCTGAGGTGATTGATATTTCTCCCGGCAATCTTGATTCCAGCTTGTGTTTCTTCCAGTCCAGTGTTTCTCATGATGTACTCTGCATAGAAGTTAAATAAGCAGGGTGACAATATACAGCCTTGACGCACTCCTTTTCCTATTTGGAACCCGTCTGCTGTTCCATGTCCTAGTAGCTAATATGTTACTATTAAGTAAGTCTCTTTCACTCTGTTTTCCGATGTGTGACTCTATGCCAAAGGACAGTGTTGAATACTTACCTGAAAACTTGCTTGTCTTTGCAGATAAATTGTGTTTTTAAAGTTACTATGTTTTATTCCATTCACTTTTGAAGAGCAGTGTAAGTTTATCGTTGTCTGGTAACTGTTCCTCGGCTTAGTTTTCAGATAACTATTATCGCGCAGAGATGATTGATGCTCTTGCCAACTCTGTTACGCCTGCAGTCAGCGTGAATAATGAAGTCCGAACTTTGGATAACTTAAATCCAGACGTGCGACTCATTCTTGAAGAAATCACTAGGTTTTTGAACATGGAAAAACTTCTTCCAAGTTACAGGCACACCATCACCGTCAGGTATAATGATTCTTCATATTTGCTTCTTAAAGTCACTTGCTTTTATAATTAGAAAATTTTATTTTCATAAAAATAGAGAAATAAAAAAAATCTTATGTGAGTCTACCATCCATGGGTAAATTATTACTCTTTTGGAGAAGGTCTTCTAAATTTTTTCCTGTGATAACTATATCAATTTTTAATTTTTGACATATATATATAATTTTTATATTCTGCTTATGAACATTTCCTCGTATCATCAGAAATTATTCATAAGCATTGTATTTGATATCTGCATAAGCTTTTACCCCATTAGATATCGTTTAAACATCCCTCTATTGTTAGGCTTCTTTTAAGATTTTTTGCTTCTCTCAAATTTTTTGTAGCATGACTATCAACAGGTTTTATCTATTTCATTAGGAGTTTGCTAAAAAAAATTGTTGATTTACTGATTCAGCAATATAAATAGTCTTAGCTTTCGATATATGTTAGTGAATAAACTATATTTGTATCACTAAAACTTTTAGAAAGATTACTTTAAGTTATATTTTATGCTAAATACATTTTGCTGTAGTGTGTTCCTGTTATAATGATACCTGAAATTGGATTTCCAAAGTTTTGAAATGTGCTTTAATACTTTTTTAAGTGTTAGTAAGTAAGTGTTAGTTGCTCAGTCGTGCCTGACTCTTTGCGACCCCATGGACTGCAGCCCGCCAGGCTCCTCTGTCCATGAGATTTTCCAGGCAAGGATACTGGAGTGGGTTGCCATTTCCTTTGCCAGGGGATCTTCCCAACCCAGGGATTGAACCCGGGTCTCCTGCACTGCAGGCAGATTCTTTACCAAACTGAACTACAAGGTAGAGTTTTTTAGGGTGATTTTAAAAGCTGAGTGTTCAGAAATTAAAAAGAGGATTTAGATTACATCAATTTTTCAGTTTATTGTTACAGATTATTTTAAATTCCTAGGAAATAAGTTTAATTCAAAGCACTGTAACAAAAGTGTTTAACTATAAACGCTATTCTCCTAGCTGTCTGAGAGCCATACGCGTGCTTCAGAAGAATGGGCATGTGCCCAGCGACCCATCTCTCTTTAAATCTTATGCAGAGTATGGCCACTTTGTGGACATCAGAATAGCAGCTTTGGAAGCGGTGGTTGATTACACTAAAGGTAATGCTTCAGAAATATATGCTTATATCATTTTAGAAAGAATGGTTTACCATTTACTATTTAGTCATTAGGATTTTCATAGTATGTGCATACAGATACCTTGATTTTTAATTAACTCACTGATTTAGAATTTTTGGTAAATATAGAATTCATATAAGAACTTGTAAATGGGAGAAAAGAATAAGGTAGATAAAATATAAAATAGATATTAAATCGACAGAGGATGAGATGGCTGGATGGCATAAAATAGATAGAATAAAATAGATATCTTTGGTCTTTCTGAAAAGTCTATGCATCATTCTGTAGCCTTAATCAACATGTTATTTCAAGATATCTTGGAAGAAATTTCTAATTATATAAGGATTCAAGAAAACATTTTGTACCTGTCAGAAGTTTTCTCTGCAAAAGTAGAAGAAAAGCTAACAATCGGTGCCGGGGTCCAGCCTCAGTGGATCCAGGGTAATTCGAAGCGGGGACGGCGTCAGTGTCTGAGGAATTAATTACTTAATTAAAGATATGGAGGGAGATTAGAAAGAAATAGTGTAGTAGGAAAATAAGTGAAGAAAAGAGGCTGAATAACTTGGTTTACATGGAAAACCAATAAAACTCCAAGACAAGGAGTTTGCACCATCTACGTAGGCCACTGGCACCCACTTGAATAGCGGAGGGTGCCCTGCCATGGGCTCCCTCTTGCGTGGGTCTTAGAAGCCAGGGCAAGTAAGTAGACATGGCGAGCCTCCACGCTCCAGATGGGAATTCAGCCAGAAAAGGGAGAAAAGAACGACATGGGTGAGCCAAGCATCGGTGCCAGACCCCCAACTTTATTTTCAAAAGCAGCTTATATGTTATATACCCCAAGTTGTACATAAAGAAATAATGGAATATGCAGAGTTATGCAGGGGCAGCAGTCCTGACCCTCATTGAGACCAGGCTTTCTTTCTGCATACCTTCCCATATACAAAAGGTCTTAAGTGGTTTTACATCATCTTCTGGCCAGGGGGCTTGTTAACATTTTTATGGCTCTTTTCCTAGATAAATGTCTATCAACCAGAAAACTCATTTTCCCTTGAAGTGTTTTTTCTTAATCTGCATCACCCTCAAAGTACTAAATAAAGTTACATTCCTGTAGAACAAAGGTGCAGTGGGTTATAACGAAGAAAGTACTTAACTCAAAGATCTAATGTTGCTAATATCAGGGCTACTACCTGTTTTTTCTACATGCCAACTATATCTACAAATAAAAGATATGAAAACTTGGCAGCAAGTATTGGCTCAACAATGAAACCCTTAATCAGTCCTATTCTAATGATTTTGATTCCTCGGAAGCCCCTACATTCCTAGGATGTTTTAAGCTTCCTGTGCCTCTCGCATTCGGGAGGCCGCAAACAATCACATGCACAGCTGTAAGAGTCCGGCAGGCAGGCTAGAAAGCCATCAGAGGGGTTTTTGGATTGAAACACTCTTTTTATGCCCAGGAGACTTACTATATAAAAGCTCTAAATTAACTTTTTCCTGAAAAAGGTAGGGGGGAGACAGCCCCCTGTTAATGTCAGAGGAGCTGGTGAGAGACATAATATAGTAAAGCAGGCAGACTCTGGTTTTGGGGGTAGATGCTCGAGCAGATCCAGTGAGGCTCCCTTAAGGCCCGACTTGCCTTTGCCTGTCGGGCCCCTTAACCTCATGACCTTTGCCACAGGCAGGACTCCTCGTGCTGGCTCCTGGCAAGTCGGGGACTTCCCCCACGGTCCAGAGGCTGAGACCCCATGCTCCTAGCGCAGGGGCCTGGCTTCCATCCCTGCTTAGGAAGCTGGATCTGACACGCCACAGCAGGGACCCAGCACAGCCAATAAATAAATAAATACTGAGGGGGAATAGGTGTTAAGTGGGGACTTCAGGAGGGGGGTAAACAAGGCTTCGTGAAGCTGGAAAAAAAAAGAAGGAAAAAAGTGAATAAGGGAATATTACATATTCAGAACATTGTCAAAAATAGAGTGGAAAGTACGTTAAGGAGATGAAAAAAAATTTTTTTTAATTGTCAAGAATAATAGGTGGAAGAAAATAATAGGATATATTATATATATTATATCCTATTATCCAAGAAATAATAGGATACTTTGAAAGAGTGTAAATGAGACTGACCGAAGCTAGAATCTGATGAAATTTAAAATTTTAAGATTAAGGAAAAGTCTGTAAATTTTGAACTATTCCTAGAAGCGTCAGAGCTCATTTATTGTACAAGGTAAAAGAATAATGTAGCCTATAAATTCTTCAGAGTATAAAGAATTCAAAAGACAGCGCAGGCCAACATAATGTTTAGGGAAAATCATGATCTGAGATTCTCTGCTTTGCTAGATTGTTGTTCACGTCTCCTTGGAGACCTAGAAGACCGTACCCTACATGCAATATTTAAAAGCAAAATCCCTGGGCTTCTCCAGTGGTCCAGTGGTCCCCATTCATGCTTTCAGTGCAGTGAGCACAGGCTTGACCCCTGCGTGGGGAAGTTCTGCGTGCCATGCAGTGCTGAAAAAATTTTTTCCCAAGATAATTTTCAGCTGATCTGGAGGTGAACCAAAATAACAACTCAAGATTGATGAAAGTGTGATATGAAATTCCCAGTGAAATGCCAGGCATCTGTGCCTATAAACTAAAGAGCTAAGCTTAAATACTTGTTAACATGTAAAATTTAATGCAAATTTCAAAACATAGTCCTTAAAAAATAATATGCAAATATAAGAAATATATAAATCTAAAGTTCCAGATTATCCTAAAATGTGGAGAATAAAGAAGTTACGGTAATTTCTTATCTAATTGTGTAAAGAGAGGATTGCTTAAATTTTACATATTAAGTAGAAGAAAATATAGGCAAATCCTTACATTTTGGTGTAAATTTCAATAGGAATACTGCTTCTCAGAAGAAAACAGGTAGGAACAGGATAGTGTGCGTCTTAGATATGTTGGCCCAAGTTTAACAAAGGCTGCCATTTGTTCTTCCTTTTTGTTTAGGGTTAAAACTTCCTTTCTTTCAAAGAATGCTGGTAAAGATAATTTTTTTTATATATTTCTTAGCAAGAAAAAAATTTAATCCTATGTCAGTTTTCAGTTTTATTTTGACTTTTACCAGTTTGTGAAATCTGGAAATTTTGAGATTCACTAAATAGGCCATTATTCCCAGCCAAGGTATTCAAATAACGTTCTCTGTCTCATAAAGAGGAAGTTTTAGACTGTTAATATTGTGATTTCCTAAAGAATGTAAATTAGTAAGTATGATTTAATTGAAAGATGTTTAAAGGTGTACCATAAATCCAGTTCACTAGAAGAGGAAAAGAATGGAAAATATTAGAAATTAAATTCTGAAAATAAAGGTTTTCAAATCATAAATATACTACTCTTTGAAAAGGTAAATGGAAATAGCTAGTGAATTTTGTTAAAGTTAATTATACGTATAGTACTAGTTTTGCAGCTGTTTTTTATGTTGTACGGAGAAGTTAAGGCTGCTCTTAAATGAAAGAAACCACTTGGGCAGCAGCAGCTCACTGCGTACAGTGACTGAGACACCATTCAGCTGAGACACCATTGAATAGCAAAGCTCCATAATCTGATCTGAGCACCTAGAGACACATTTGTTTAAACACGTTTCCGCTGAGAGTTATTCATCTCTGATTTAGGGCTCTAGTAAACTACACTTTTGTTTTATGTTGTATTTGCCATTGATTTGAGCCTACGTGGAAAGTACACTCTTGGTCCTGTTTGTTATGTTTTGGCTACATAGATAGCACAATACTTGTAAAATCTGCAACATAGCCTGTTGCAGTAGGGTAAGAAATTGCCTGCATCCTTCATTTCTAATTAGAAATCTGGCTAAGACAGAGTCCTAGGTATTAAGTGTGAACTCCTTGTTTGTCACTTGTTTAATTTGTTATAATTAACAACAAATACATTTCCCTGTTTTATTTTCAGTGGACAGGAGTTATGAAGAATTGCAGTGGCTACTTAACATGATTCAGAATGACCCTGTACCCTATGTAAGGTTAGTTTTTTTGTGCTATAATATTTTGTTTTTATAAATCATGAAGTAAGTAATTTCAGAAAATTAGACATGGAGTTAAGTCTTAGTTTTTGAAAATATAGGAGTACCTTATCCTGGTACTCATGTCGTTTTTTATTTGGTTTGCCTTTGGAAAGATACTTTAAAAGATATATTAATTCCCTGAATTTTACACATGATTTCTATTGTAATTTAAAGAAAAGCTTATGTAACCCTTTTTAATACACATGGGGAATCCCTTATGAATCAAAAAAATCATAAAACCTCCTTATCAATTGATACACTCTATTTTAAAAGTAAATAAGAGCAGTGTTTTGGTGTATCCCATTTGTTCCTTTTCTTGCTCAAATAAAATCCTAATTTTTAATAAATGGATTTAAGATCAAAAAATGTAATACAACACTGTTAAAAATTTAGAAAATAAGGGAAATTAAAATTCCAGTCCTGACTTAGTAACTATTTTCATTTTTGTATTCTCTTCATTTTGTTCATTTCTGCTTTCTTTTGCAAAGTAGGATATTTATAGTGTATTTGAGCAGGATTAAAACTTTTTACTATTTCTATCTTCCTTTCTTTATACCTAATATACTCAAATTTGTGTTCTTTTCTTGTAATAATTCAATTTCATAAAATGAAATTTGAAAGCTGGAAAATAATTTAGATTTTAGCCATTCCAGCTAGCAACGGGAACATAGACCCAGAAGCATCGTCCTGCTGAAGGTTGCACATCGTCTGGCAGGTATTTTCTTCTGAAAAGGCACTCAGGTACACTCTGCCTTTTGACCTCACTGAAATACGCCTGGATGTGAGGCGCGCATAGGCGATCCCAGCTCCCTAACGGAGAAGCCTTTGAGGAGCAGTGGTCTTTCAGGTTAGCTGTAGCAGGTTCCTGGTTAAGTCACCTGTGTATTTCAGTCTTTTAAGCAATGCTTATTAAAAAGTATTCTTTGTACGGTTTTGCTGTTTTTATTTCATGGTTCTTGATTTGTGATCTGAATTGTATTTTAAATAATTTGTCCTTGGATTGATATATGTATGAAGGATCAGGTTGATGTGGACAAAAATCTCATAATCACCCGTTCTGAAGTGCATGCTTACATGAAAGAGAGTCGGCAGGAAGCCAGCCTCATCTGTTCTCTGGTAGCGCTCATGCATTTTAAAGTTTATAAGATGCTGCTGATAGCAGGTAGGGACAGAAATTATAAACGTAGCTTACCATGTGTTCCTTTATGTTTTCAAGTCACATCAGGAGCTGACATTAAGGCACTTCTGAGATCTCAAAACTGCATTTTGAAGACCATTTTATATAATATTTGAAGTTGTATTTCTAAATTAGATACTATACAATCAGATTGCTTTTGAAATGTTGTGGAGCTTTTAATATTCAAGTTTCAAGAACACTTATTTATACTGTGAACCGAAAATGTATTTGAAGATATATTCATGATTATATTTGACATGTTTACTTCATAATCAGTACGGTTTATTTATATCACCAATAGGGAACCTCTTAGGCTTTACTTCGTATCATCTAGCTCATAGTTCCGGGTTAAACAGTCCGGCACGTCTTTAGAAAGCTTGAACGGCAGTGAGTGATGACAGGACGGAGTGTCACCACGGCAGCGGCATTGCACGCGTGCTACTTGCTGTCTTGGGACATCAGTCGCTGTATTTTTTGTGGGTTTTCCCCCTCCAGTTTTTATACTTTGAATAGAAACTTCGTCCTTTTCCCTGTCATCGTTACCTTCTCTTTCCTCCCTTCCTTCCTGTCTGTCTCTGTTGAGGTATAATTGACAGTTTCAGGTGCATAGCATATTGACTCTCTATTTGTATATTTTGAAAAATGATCACCATCATAAGTTTGGTTAACATCTATTACCATACATAATTAAAAGTATTCTTTCTTATAGAAACTTTCAAGATCTGTTCTCTTAGCATCTTTCAAATATGCAACACAGTTGTTACTAACTGTAGTCACCATACTATACATTATCCCCCCATGACTTATTTTATAAAATAAGTGGGGATTTGTACCCTTTTTCCCCGTTCACCCGTGTCACCCCCCCCCACCACCTCTGACAGCCTCCAATCTGTTCTGTTATTCACACTCACAGAGTAACCATCATGCAGAGCTGCTGTGTTCTGCTAATGGGATGGGATTCTTAGTCTTAAAGACAGGCAGACATTTCTATTCCTGCTATTTCTGTCTCTCTTAACATCAGTGACATTCATCTCTCCTGCCTCAAATACAGCATTTTATTTTTATGGCTTTTGGTTGATTTTTAAACTTCTAATAGTAAAATGGCCTTTAATAAGAACTGATTCTTTTAAAAAATACAGATTTTTAAAATTTCTCTCTTTTAACATTAAAAATTCTGTGTTATTATATATATCAGGGTTACTGATTTAGATAGATCACTAGAGTTAGATAAAGCTCTGCAGAATTTGGGGGCTGAAACCTTAAAATTTGGAGGAAAAGAAACTAATTACTTATAATTACCCCTTTATTCTTTAGAGCTAAGTTGAACATCATTTCTGTAAGGATACCTTCTTGATTCCCTGCTCTAGCTTAGGTTCATCAAGTAATAATTGTCCATAAAATCCTACAGTTGTTCCTTTACCCAAGTATATACATACTACCCATGTATATAAATGTTAATTTTATAGTTTAATTTTTTTTTAACCTGCTGTCTCCCCCATGGGAACATAAATTTTAAAAAGACAGAGACTGTGTCATCTGTTGCCACTGTATGGATAGCATTTAGTATGATGCTTTGTATATGGCTAATTAAATATGTGTTAAGCAAGTGGTTGTTATGTATATTATATGTATTATATATTTTCCCCTTCTAATCATATATATGTTTAACTTAATTCATATGTTAAAGAAAAGTGATTTTATCTCTGTAGTGACAACTGTATGTAGAAAAAAACTTCAAGCTGTTGAATTACTTTTAAATGTTTGCGAAAGTTGTTAGTCTAAGAAGAGAGGTGATAAAATAAGATGGAGAAACTTAAGATAGTTTTCAAATGTTTTTATTTCACGGTTAGCAAAAATTTAATTTTTCTTTATCTTTCAGACATAAAATTCTAAATATGTTGACTAAAAACCCACCCTTTACTAAGAGCATGGAGTCTCCCTTATGCAGTGAAGCTTTGGTAGATCAGCTTTGGAAACTTATGAATTCTGGTAAGAGCAGTGGCTTTTAAAAAAGCTTTTTATTATTGGAGTTTCTTCATTTTATTTTATTTTTTTAAGGAGACTACTTACCGTACTTACCTTCACAATGGTGGCTGCGATAACATTTGCTAAGGGCATAGCCACACACTTTGCCCCACAGGGTAGTTGAGGAAACGAAAATACTAATTTAGGGAAAGTGTCTCAAATGTTTAAAGAGCTGTAAACATGAACTTGCACGGTATTGCAGTTATTTTTATTTCAGAAGGTTACAGAGGGTCGAAAAATAAGTCTTCTTTCTCTTTTCTCTAGTCCTCCTAGTGGCCTTTCCCAGAGGTAACCAGTTCCTCGCGCACCCTTTTCAGGGCGGTATATAGTGTTAGCTTTCTGCACCATGGAGACCATGGCATCTCATCGTCCCGGTTTTAATTTACATTATCTGAGTGCAGTCAGGAGGCGGTCAGTGCTCCTAGGCATGAGCTCTGAAACCGGTTTGCTGAGGATTAAACCTCAGCTGAATGACTTGCTCTCAGTGTGACTTGTCTAAGCCCATGAATTTCTCATTTTAAAATAGAGATACTTCTGCAGACTGAAAATTAAATGAGTTATTATTTATAAAATGCAGTAACTGGTTCATATTAGGTGCTCGAAAAGGTTGTTACACTAACATACTAATGATACTATGTTGAGTACTTCTAATATCTGTGAGCTATCTGTAGTTTCTGTTTTGTAAATTGTTCATATTCTTTTGACATTTTTGTTTAATTGAATCACTAATCTTTTCCTGTAGGATTGTAACTATAATATATATGTAAAGAAAATTTGCCTTATGTCTCCATATGTTGAAATTGTAATATTGGTTTTGATTTAAAATTCAATCTAAAGCTAGACTGAAAGTGTTTGGCTTAGAGAGAAGTTGCTACAGATAGATGGTGAGGGAGCAGCGGGCATTCATTCTAATAAATACGCCGCTTTACCTTCTCTCTGAAGTATTGGAAGATAACTTACTTGCCTATCTCATTAGTGACACTTCACTGAATCCCACCTAAATAACAAGTTCTGATTCTTTTTCAAAAATTATTTAATTTACTAACATTGAAATGTTAAGCGGCTGTATGACTTGTGTCCCTGAGTTTCATAATCATAGTACAGTACCCCCAAGGAAAGGCACCATAGTAGATATTTCATTGAAATATAATAAAATTGAAAATAAAATGGCCCTTGTCTTCGGAATCTTTACAGAGTAGCACATAACCCCGTTTATATCATTGTTGCCAAGTTATTCTTCTCATGTTTTCCCTGGTACCTAGAAGAATGATTGCTGGGGTTCACATGATGCTCTGCATTTTGCTGTTTGTGGTGTGTGGTTACCTAAAAGGATGTTATGATTACTGTCATTCAGATCCAAGAAATGAGCACACAATTGATGGGCTTGTAAAGGATCATTCAGCAGTTAAAATGTGTCATGACAACCCACTCCAGTACTCTTGCCTAGAAAATCCCATGGACGGAGGAGCCTGGGGGGCTGCAGTCCGTGGGGTTGCAAAGAGTCGGACATGACTGAGCAACTTCACTTTTCACTTTCATGCACTGGAGAAGGAAATGGCACCCCACTCCAGTGTTCTTGCCTGGAGAATCCCAGGGAAAGGGGAGCCTGGTGGGCTGCTGTCTGTGGGGTCACATAGAGTCGGACACGACTGAAGCGGCTCAGCAGCAGCAGCAGCATGTGACATGATCTGTACTGTGTTGAGTATATTCTTACCATGCAGGATTTCATGATTGTGAGGGAGAGCAGCTTGACAGACAGTCATAATGAAGTACGAAGAAGTCGCATATCACTTCTTAGGGAAGGTTTCATGGGCAAAATAAGTGTATGTTTAAGATTAATGGGACAATCTCTGTTAAAACGTTTGAACTCCGTTGGAAGATTGTGGTTATACAAATTCAAGCTCTGATTGATGTTTAGTATTTATTATTGCTAGTGTTAAGAATAAAGTACAGTTACTGCTTTGGTTTGGAATTCTCTGTGCCAATAATCTAAACAGAACAGACCAGTGAAGCCATCGGCATAAACAGTTTTTCACTCTTGTTCTTCAGATGTATAAATAAATGGGAACAGAACAATATGAACAGTGGGAATGGCTCAAATAATTGAGAAGGTGTTTTGTTTTTTTCTTTTTAATGTTTTTGGAGAACATTGGGCATTAGACAGGGAAGACTGATTAGAGGATTGCCTGAGAGAATTCTTGGTTTTTACTCAGTTGCAGCATTCTGAAGACTGTTATTTAATCTGCCACCTACCCCTCCCAACTCAATCACTTAAATGGCAAGGAATACTCATGTACCTCCCCCGCCCCGGGCTGCCCGGTCATGCTTTGGGACCCGCCCTGCCTGCCTGCCTGAGCCAGAGGCAGTGCTCAGGGCGAATGGTCTCTGCTCAAATCAGAAAGTATCTGAAGACAAATCCCTCAGATCACAAATCTGATCTTAGAAAAGATCATTCCTTCATTTTCTGAGGTGATTGCTTTTAAAGCTGATCAAGACACCATTTTCAGGACATTTTTCTTTTCCTTGGTCCTGTTTATGAAATCTTGATTCCCTGACAAGGGACTGAGCCCATGACCCTGCAGTGGAAGCTTAGAGTCCTAACCCCTGGACCACCAGGGAAGCCCGAGGACATTTTGCAGTAAACTCGTCATTCCGCACTGATGACAGAAGCTTAAAGATGTGTACAGGCAGGCTCTGTCCTGACCTTCCCATCCATCTTTTCTGACTCTGCCACTCAGTGCCACTGTAAAGTGACAACCATTCTAAGATTTTATTCCATGGTTTTGAAATACAATGTTCTTTTTTTTTTTTCCTGTTTTACAATTTTAACAGAAGCACTGCTTATTTTTTAGCTCCATCCTATCAGCCTTAAGTTGTAATATTTATAACTCAGGTGTTTGAGGAGGGAGAAACAGTCAAGGTCCTCCCGTAAGAATAGAGTAGTGCTGCTTCCTCCATGCAGACTGAAGGACTGCCGAAACCTTTACCAGCCCAGACCTGCTCTAGGGGCTGGGGATGCTCAGCAGCCTTCATGCCCTGTGCCATCTCATGGTCCTTAGCTGACCCTCAGGAAACAGGGCATCCCCGCTCACCAGAATATACATTTCCCACCTGCTTTTTAAAACTGAGATAATGCTTCTTTTAAAAAAAACTTTTTAAGAGTTCATACTCAGTTGCATGACTGGTTTTGACGTCATCTACAGTGTATAAAGATTCCAGAATCATTATTTGCAGTCAACATAATTGGGCAATACTCACCTTCAAGGTTTAGTCTTATTCCAGTTGTAAATGCACCCTAAGCCGTTCTGGTTTCTTTACTGATAGAGTGTCTGAGATGGCCGTCTTTTCCTGCTCTTCCCCTGAGTGGTAGACATGGAGGGCTTGCTGTTTCGGCAGCCTTCATTCCGTTCTTCAGAGGGCTGAGTCCCTCCAGCCTCTGTGATGAAGGTCCAGGAATCCGGTCCTTGTCCTCTGTGGAGCCTTTCCATGTGTGAAAAGCATTGAGGAGGAGAGTAACGAGGGCCCCCAAGACATGGGGCAATTTCAGTCCATTGAAGTGTCCAGGTATGGATATTCCAGAGAAGGAAATGGATTTCTAGTGTAAGATCCTTACCTTCACTCTATGCTGTTCCCATTTCTGGTTTCTCTCATGCTTCTCAGAACGCTTGCTTCTTTCTCTGCTTCCAGCAGTGTTGTGTATCTGTTGTTACCTTACCACACAGTAGCAACACTGAAGATGTCTCAAGGAAGACTGACAGTTGTTTCCTGATGTGCAAAGTGCCTAATACAGAGTAGTATATATAGTAGGAACTCTGTAAAATTGTAACTCCTCTGACAACTGAAAGTACACACCCATTTGGGTTTTCTTTGCAGGTAGTTAATATGACAGTTACTGTTGCTGTTTAGTTGCTAAATCATGTCAGACTCTTCTGCCATCTCACAGACTGCAGCCGGCCAGGCTCCTCTTTCCATAGGATTTTCTGGGCAAGAGTACTGTAGTGGGTTGCCATTTCCTTCTCCAGGGAATTTTCCTGACCCAGGGTCTGTTAGAGTATATCTCATCAAAATCATTACTTGATTGCAATTAATTTATTTATTCTAATATTTGTTGTTGAAAACCACAAAACTTAATATTATTAACTGTCTTGAATTTACTGTAGCAATGTCTTTCCTTTTTGTTCCTCTTTTTTAAAACATTGTGGTAGTCTTCTGAAACCCTAGTTCTTGGCCAAAATTATTTATATGGTTTATTTTTCTTGTCTAGAAGAATATTTCTTCTCACCCGTTTTAAATTCTCTAGGTCATTTTAAATTCTGGTTGGAAACCATAGTCATTATCTAACCCTAGGTGATAATCTCATCTTGGCAGTTCTGTGTGGTGGCAGTGTCTACCTGGAATGTCCCCCTGGGGGACTGAAAGGCAAGCGGGAAGAGTTCTGGCGTTCCCATGTTCTGGTCTGCCATTGCTGTGGGGTGAGGTATACTCTGAGACCACAACCCTGGTTTCGGAGGTAAAAACAGGGATACTCACCAGAGAAGCTGAGACGTCTCTTAGCCGCCTTGGGCTGAGTTTCTGCGGATGCAGTTTTCCTCTGGCCAGTACATGTCCCCATCTCCGTTACCAGCCTGTGGCCATCCCTGTGGTTTGCTGCTTTTTAAAGAGCACAAATATGTAGGTATTGAACAAACGCTTCTTCTACAATAAATCTAAGGTTAGAATTGTGTTGTTTCAAATAGAGTTTCTTACCATATTTAAAATCTGAACGTAGTAAATTTGAGCATTAGAATTCGTTTCCAGTATAGGATTCAGTAGGGATCATGAAGGTTCTTGGTGTGCCATCTTCCTAACATGCTATTAAAGAAGAAAATTGGACAAGGTGAACAGAGAATGAATGAATGTGGACCAGTTCTGACTCTTTGTGACCCCATGGACTGTAGCTCACCAGGCTCCTCTGTCCATGGAATTCTCCAGGCCAGAATACTAGAGTGGGTTGCCATTCCCTTCTCCAGGAGATCTTCCCAACCCAGGGATCGAACCCAGGTCTCCTGAATTGCAGGCAGATTCTTTATCTGAGCCGCCAGGAAAGCCCAGTATAAGTCTAATACTCCAAAAATAGTATTTTTTTTTTCTGGCTTTAAATCTTCCTTTTAATTCCTCCTCCTTCCTTGGTTAACTGCTCCACATTCATTCATTCCTTGTTCACCTTGTCTGACTTTCTTCTTTAATAGTATGTTAGGAAGATGGCACACCATGAACGCTACTCCTGGAAACAAATCCTAATGCTCAAATGTATTACTTTCAGATTTTAAATATGGTAGGTGTCTAATTTTTATTTCACAGGAGAATGAAAGAATTAGATTTTTTCAGTTGTAAAATTCAGTATTTCCTTAGAACATTTATGGTTTTTGTGACAGTGTGTAGGTGCCTGATGTTAAGGTAGGAAGCATCTTTATAGTGGAGGCCTTCGTCAGTAGGCGGCCCCTTTTAGGCATCATAGTCCTCTCTTCCCTTCCGCCTGTACAGGTTCTGGACATCTGAACATGCATGGGTCGATGTGCACACTGACCTTTTGTTGTTGCTGTTGGTTACTTCCTAGGCACTTCACACGACTGGCGGCTGCGGTGTGGGGCTGTGGACTTGTACTTCACGCTCTTTGGCCTCAGCAGACCTTCCTGCTTGCCCTTGCCAGAACTCGGCTTGGTCCTTAATTTGAAAGAGAAAAAAGCTGTCTTGAATCCAACCATCATTCCGGAGGCTACGGCAGGCAGCCACGAAGCTGCAGTGAGCCCGAGCAGCCACGCACAGCTAGCTGGAGGCCAGAACCCTGTAAGGAGCACACGCGACGTGGAAAAAGGAGCAGTAGTTTTATTATTTAGCGCTCCAAAGAAGAGAATTGTTTCTTTAGAGCTAGAGGATTTTAGAACCATTCACAGCTTCGCGCACCATTTTAAGAAGTGCTGGCTGACACTGTCTTAGCACCTGACAGTTTCTGGAGCGCTGCTGATGGCAGCGTAACGGCTGCGTAACGGCTGCGTAACGGCTGCGTAGCGGCAGCGTGCAGATGCTGTGACGCCAGGCCACTCACTGCTCTTGTGATGACAGTGGCTTCCTGTGCTTGAGCATACAGTGTCTCCTTTGAGTAGCAGAGAATTGAACATCTAACCAATTACGTATTGACCGGACTTGGCTGTGCACTGGCGTGGCAGGCTGTTTTGAACACAGGACCTTGACTTTTATCTTTTTTTTTTGCTACTTTGCATTAATAGCCTCATTCTAAACATTTGAGAACTGCCTGACACCTGCTTGTTGACTCATTAGTAAAAAAGTGGATAATGATGAATGGCCCAGTGAACATGTAAGCTGCTCACTGGGGGAGGAGAAATGCATTATGTGTTTTTCAGTTTATGTAAATATATATGTGTTTGCTTTTACAAAAACTTTTATTTCCAACTATGCATTATGAAATTATGAGACTTTATTGTAGAAGGACCTTCATACTGTAATTTACAGAAAGTTTTCTGGGAGCTTCTTGCTCATTGGTGACAGAATATCCCCCGTGCTTCAGGCTTCATTTTTCACCAATATTTAGACCAGATTACTTGCCTGGCAATACCCTACTGGTGTTTTGACACTTTAAAACTTAAATTTCTCTTTATGCTAGTTAGTAATAGTCATTTAAAAGAAATTATTCACCTAGGTTTTCTGAAATATAATCATACTTATTTTTGTAAATTTAAAATGTATCCTAGAGTTCGGGTTATGAAAAAGTAAGACAGATCTTTTCATAGGAAAAAAAAAAGTCTCGTTAAAGAGCTCTTTTGTATCTGACTATTTATAAGCCAGTGGAAATGAATATATTTTTAATTCTTGTCCATATTTGTTGATTTATCCACTTTCATACTTGGAGTCTTTAGGATAAGAGGAGAAAATGACACCAAAAGATATATGCTCTGGGGAAAGTTTTAAAAGTTCCCTTTCATACCTCCCTTCTTCTCCCAGAAAGACCAGCAGACAGGGGAGGGTGAGGTTCGTTTGTAGCCCGTCGCTGACAACTTTCAGGCACTGGGCAGGTTCTAATCTGCATGGTTGCTGTAGGTCTTAGTTTTCAGCTATGACATGAGCTACTTGTCTTCAGGAATCTAATTTTGGTCTTGAATATTGCCACAGGAAGATGATCACCTTGCCAAGGAAGCCTCATGTACTATGTCAGCTCATCAGCAGGGAGTGAAGAGGAAGGCTGACACGCCACTGGGGTCCCCACTAGAGCCTGGCCAAATACTGGAGAAGAATGAGGATAGCAGTAAAGTCAGACTCAGAATCAGAGTAAGACGTGCAGGCTACACCTGTATGAGCAGCGTAGGGCGCTCACCTTCTTTACCCCTTGCGACTACTCGCAGTGGCTTTCCCTTCGCAGGAACAGGTGGGACAGCCTCAGTCGTAAAAGAACTCACATGTCCATCTAAGACGCTCCAGCCGACTGTCAGACTTCTGTTGCCACACGCGTCTTCTCTGTCTGGGGGAGGAGCTCTGTGTGCACAGCCTACACTGCTCACTGCTTCTCGCCACAGCGCAGGGCAGGCCTCAGCCGCTGGTGCACTTCCAGGCATCCCAGTCAGCTTCTTTGGAGGCTGGGCTGCATCATCGTCTCTTTCTCTTCATGCTTTTTGGGAAGGAGACTACTTTTCCTTTTAAATGTTTTGGGGCTATATCCTGCGGCTTTTCTGCTGCTTCTCCTGAGAGCAGAAATCCAGACATAAAGTGATACAGTGGCTTCTTTCCTCTTTTGTTTTGTTTGTGTTACAGTTTTCAAGTTCTCAAGAGGAAGAAGAGATTGATATGGATACTGTTCATGATAGCCAGGCATTCATTTCCCATCATTTAAACATGCTTGAGAGGCCGTCAACTCCAGGTACGGTGGCGTACTGCGTTCACTGGTGGGGTGGAAAGAGTCCGCTCGGTACCACTGCTTGAGGGGGTGTTGCTTTATTGTCAGGAGAATAACTATAAAGTTTAGAGGCAGCCAGTATAAAATACTAGACTATCAGATAACACATATCAGCAAAGGAATAAATTTTTTTTAAGTATTTCTCTTGATTTTCTACTTTGTTTTGTTTCTTTTTAAATATTTGGCTTACTTCTAGATCTGTTTTTTGAAAAAATCCATTCATCAGATTCCCTCCAGTAGCTTTAATTTCTGTTTTTGGTTTCTTTGTTTTTTGAAGTTTAGACTTAACCTCAAAATAAAATAAGAGATCTGGTTTTTAAAAAATAATGTAACTGTAATTATATATAAAACTTCTTGACTACAACTAATGCAGCCCGTAACGCAACTACTATATTTTCTTGACTGCTTGTTCCATGTAATATGTCATATTATAGATTTTTGCATACATCTCTCAAACATCATAATCTTTTCTATTGAAAATATTACCTTAGACAGTATCGAGTTCATACACTTTAATGTACCTTATTCTTTCCCTGTGGGCAGGCATTTGTTTCAGATTTTATTTTTATGCAAGTAATTCTGAGTGTCTTCATACAGAAGCTTCTTTTTTGTCAAATTATGCTCAGGATAAATCCCTTAAATATATTTTTAGTAAAAAGGTTAATTCTAGCTTCATTGTAAGGTGCTTATCTTCAGAGGATTCTCGTGCTCTTGGTGTCACCACCATGGCGCTTGCTGAAGAGATTATGCCTAGTTCACGTCATCAGCATTTTTAGGTTTTCAGAAATGAAGCTTTGGTGTAACTTGCTTGTGGTTGTGAAATACAGTAAGTAATAAAGCAGGTCTTGGTGACCCGCCCCCCCCGTTAACCTGTGTGGCGTGCTCCATTCTCTGGCCACTCTCTGTGCTTCTCTGCTGATGCTGTTCACCTGTCTGTGCACTGCGAGTAAGTGAATGGTGTCTCAGCTGTTTTTCCTTCAACAATCTGTTGCTTTTCTGTACAGTGTACCACACAGATATATGATCTATATCTTTACTTTGCATTTAGTTTTTGAATTATGTGAAAACTGTGTGGTTCTCAATATGACTTGGCTTTTTTTCACTCAACGTTATGCTGCTGAGGCTCACCCATATTGATACATAAAGATGTAATTCATCAATATTTATCATGCTTTGTACTTCATATACTGTTTTATTGTCATTGTGGTAACTTGATAATTAACTATAATTACCATTTTAAACGATTATGATTATCATTATAATTCAAGTTTATGATATATTTCTTTAATTATGAATATGACTGTTTTTCTTTATGTGTTAGGAGTAGGTACTATTCCTGTTTCTTTTTACTGGAAAATCCTATTTATACTTCATGCTGGATGTGGTTATCTTTTGTGATCTTTGTGTTTGAATGGTTTTTTTAAAACATGTTATATTTGTGCAACTCTCCCTTACCCGCCGTGGTATGCTTTTTGTTTGGTTTTTTGTTTAGTTTTGTTTGTAAGACCTAAATTACTTTTTACTATCTAGTGACCTGGGATGAACCAGTAGAATTTGAAAACTGGCACCAAAGAAAATATGAACCTAATTATATTTGAAAACTGAAAGATCATGAATTCTTTGGCTTTCATAATCATAATCAAATCATTAACAGTTATTTTCCTATTCTGTCCATTTTATGGATAAGTAAATTTAAGCAGAGATATATTAAATAATTTGCCCTCGATGACATACCCAAGTAATAGCCAACTCAGCACTAGATCCAAATCCTAGACTTTTCCATTTGCCAAATGAAAATGAGACACAAACAAAGAACTGTTTTACCTGGACTGTATCTCTAATTTTTGGATGATTTGGCATTAGAACCTGGGTATCCTGGTACGACAGTGCTCTTCATGTTTTACCGTTATAACATTTCATGTTTCAAATATCTTTATAATCCCTAAATTATTTTGATCTGTTAGTTAAATATTGTAATGGAATTTATTAATAAATTTTGGGGAGAACAGGCATGCTTAACTCTATGCAAAGTTCCACATAAATAATAAAAAACGTGACATGACATGGTTCTGCTCCAGAATATAGAAGCCAGTTTATATGTTGAGCAGTTCAGTCAGGTGAACTGTCTTTCTTGAATGTTTATTTTTCTCAAACGTAAATATATTAGAACCATGACAAAGGATTAAATCAAATGGGATCTTCAGTAGTTTTAAAAAATAATAGTCTTTTTATTATTAGAGTTTTACTGTTGAACTGATTTTAAGGTAGACTGTTTTCTTCTTTTGGGAAGTAAAGAAATAAATCCCCGGTTTGCCTCTTTTTGCATCTTAGGGCTCTCCAAATATCGGCCAGCTAACTCGCGATCTGCTCTGATACCCCAGCACTCAGCAGGCTGTGATGGCACGCCCACCACGAAGCCCCCGTGGACTATGGAGCTCCCACGGAAGGGAACAGGTAACGTACTATTACTATCGTTATTTTGCTCAAGAACTAATCTGTAAACTTCATAAAGTTTCTTTATCAAACTGCAGATCTGAGGACTTTCATTACTGTACTATCTAACAGACTTCTTTCTTCAAATACAAGCTGCATGTATATTTTTTTGAATTATTTTTGATTCACAGTGTTCTGTTAGCTTCAGAGACGCGCCGCGCAGTGGTTCTGTCACGCGTGTGCACGCCCTTTCACAGATTATGTGGCTGCGAGAGCGCTGGCTCTGTCACGCGTGTGCACGCCCTTTCACAGATTATGTGGCTGCGAGAGCGCTGGCTGTGGGTCGCTGTGCTGTGTCTACAGTAGGTCCCTGCTGGTTGTCTGTCTTCTGTGTCACAGTGCGTCTGTCCCCCCCACGCTCCTAGTCTGTGCCTCCCCCCGTTTCCCCTGTGGAAACTACAGATTTGTGTTCTATGTCTATGGGTCTGTTTCTGTTCTGTAAATAAGTTCATTGGGGTGTGTGTGTGTGTGTATATATATATATATATATATATCACATATGAATCATATCATACATTGGTCTTTCTCTGGCCTTCTTCACTCAGTGTGATAACCTCTGGGGCCATCCGTGTTGCTGCAGACGGCATGATTTTGTTCTTGTTTATGGCTGAGTAGTAGTCCATTGTAATCCACGTCTCTATCCATTCATTTGTCACTGGGTATTTAGGTTGCTTCCATGTCTTAGTCATTGTAAATAGTGTTGCTAATGAACACTGGAGTGCATGTATCTTTTGGAATTATGCTTTTCTCCAGATATATTGCTGAATCATATGGTAACTCTATTTAGTTTTCTAAGGAACCTCCATACTGTTCTCCATAGTGGTTCTACTAATCTCTATTCTCATCAGTACTGGGGAGGGTTCTTTTTTCTCCCCCCTCTAGCGTTTAATGTATGTAGACTTTCGATAATGGTTATTCCCGCTGAAGTGGGTGGTGCCTCATTTTAGTTTTATTTACATGTCTCTATAATTAGTGACCTTGAACATTTTCCATGTGCCTGTTGCCATCTGTCTGTCTTTTTTGCACAGGTGTCTGTTTAGATTTTATGCCCAGTTTTTTAACTGAACTGTTTGTTTTTTTGACACTGATCTATGTGAGCTGTTTGTATATTTGGGAAATTAATCCCTTGTCAGTCACATAGTTTGCAAATATTTTCTCCCATTCTGTAGGTTGTCTTTTCATTTGCTGTGCAAAAGCTTTTAAGTCCCATTTGTTTATTTTTGCTTTTATTTCCATTACTCTAGGAAAGGATACAAAAAGATACTGCTGTGATTTATGTCATAGAGTGTTCTGTCTAGGATCATTCTATCATTTTCATTTTCTTGAAGAGATCTCTAGTCTTTCCCATTCTGTTGTTTTCCTCTATTTCTTTGCATTGATCACTGAAGAAGGCTTTCTTATCTCTTGCTATTCTCTGGAACTCTGCATTCAGATGCTTATATCTTTCCTTTTCTGCTTTGCTTTTTGCTTCTCTTCTTTTCACAGCTATTTGTAAGGCCTCCCCAGACAGCCATTTTGCTTTTTTGCATTTCTTTTCCACGGGGATGGTCTTGATCCCTGTCTCCTGTACAGTGTCACAAACCTCATTCCATAGTTCATCAGGCACTCTATCTATCAGATCTAGGCCCTTAAATCTATTTCTCACTTCCACTGTATAATCATAAGGGATTTGATTGAGGTCATACCTGAATGGTCTAACGGTTTTCCCTACTTTCTTCAATTTAAGTCTGAGTTTGGTAATAAGGAGTTCATGATCTGAGCCACAGTCAGCTCCTGGTCTTATTTTTGTTGACTGTATAGAGCTTCTCCATCTTTGGCTACAAAGAATATAATCAATCTGATTTCAGTGTTGACCATCTGGTGATGTCCGTGTATAGAGTCTTCTCTTGTGTTGTTGGAACAGGGTGTTTGCTATGACCAGTGCATGTTCTTGGCAAAACTCTATTAGTCTTTGCCCTGCTTCATTCCGCATTCCAAGGCCAAATTTGTCTGTTACTCCAGGTATTTCTTGACTTCCTATTTTTGCATTCCAGTCCCCTATAATGAAAAGGACATCTTTTTTGGGTGTTAGTTCTAAAAGGTCTTGTAGGTCTTCATAGAACCATTCAACTTCAGCTTCTTCAGTGTTACTGGTTGGGGCATAGACTTGGATAACTGTGATATTGAATGGTTTGACTTGGAGACGAACAGAGATCATTCTGTCGTTTTTGAGATTGCATCCAAGTACTGCATTTTGGACTCTTTTGTTGACCATGATGGCTACTCCATTTCTTCTGAGGGATTCCTGCCCGCAGTAGTAGATATAATGGTCATCTGAGTTAAATTCACCCATTCCAGTCCATTTTAGTTTGCTGATTCCTAGAATGTCGATGTTGCCATCTCTTGTTTGACCACTTCCAATTTGCCTTGATTCATGGCCCTGACATTCCAGGTTCCTATGCAATATTGCTCTTTACAGCATCGGATCTTGCTTCTATCACCAGTCCCATCCACAGCTGGGTATTGTTTTTGCTTTGGCTCCATCCCTTCATTCTTTCTGGAGTTATTTCTCCACTGATCTCCAGTAGCATACTGGGCACCTACTGACCTGGGGAGTTCTTCTTTCAGTATCCTATCATTTTGCCTTTTCATACTGTTCATGGGATTCTCAAGACAAGAATACTGAAGTGGCTTGCCATTCCCTTCTCCAGTGAACCACATTCTGTCAGACCTCTCCACCGTGACCCGCCTGTCTTGGGTTGCCCTGTGGGCATGGTTTAGTTTCATTGAGTTAGACAAGGCTGTGGTCCTAGTGTGATTAGATTGACTAGTTTTCTGTGAGCATGGTTTCAGTGTGTCTGCCCTCTGACGTCCTCTTGCAACACCTACCATCTTACTTGGGTTTCTCTTACCTTGGGCGTGGGGTATCTCTCACGGCTGCTCCAGCAAAGCACAGCTGCTGCTCCTTACCTTGGATGAGGGGTATCTCCTCACCGCAGCCCTTCCTAACCTTCAACGTGGGATGGTATCTGGTCTTACATTTAGATCCTTAATCCATTTTGAGTTTGTGGTTGTATTTGGTATTAGAGAATGGTTTAATTTCATTCTCTTATAGGGAGCCCAGTTTTCTCAGCACCACTTAATGAAAAGACTATCTTTTTTTTCCATTGTATGTTCTGGCCTCCTTTGTCATAAGTGAATTCACTGTAGGCGCAGGGGTTTATTTCTGGACGTTCATCCTGTTCCGTTGATTTATTTTTCTGTCTTTGTGCCAGCACCGTACTGTTTCATTTACTGTCGCTTTGGAGTGTAGTCTTAAGTCACAGAGCCTGCTTTCTCCAGCTTCATATTTCTTCCTTAAAATTACTTTGACTTAAAGACTTTAAAATTACACTTTTTGCTATTTCAAAAATAATATGTTCCTATTATATACAACTTTGAAATTGTAGAAAAGAGGGGTAAAAATTGTCCCCTATTATGCCATTTCCGGAGAAGGCAATGGCACCCCACTCCAGTACTCTTGCCTGGAAAATCCCATGGACAGAGGAGCCTGGTGGGCTGCCATCTATGGGATCGCACAGAGTCGGACACGACTGAAGGGACTCAGCAGCAGCAGCAGCAGCAGCATGCCATTTCAGCTCAGTTCAATTCAGTCACTCAGTCGTGTCCAACTCTTTGCAGCCCTATGGACTGCAGCACGCCAGGCTTCACTGTCCATCACCAACTCCCAAGAGTCCACCCAAACTCATGTCCATCGAATCAGTGATGCCATCCAACTATCTCATCCTCTTAGGACACGACTGAGCAACTTGACTTTCACGTTTCACTCTCATGCATTGGGGAAGGAAATGGCAACCCACTCCAGTGTTCTTCCCTGGAGAATCCCAGGGGCAGCGGAGCCTGGTGGGCTGCCATCTATGGGATCGCACAGAGTCGGACACGACTGAAGGGACTCAGCAGCAGCAGCAGCAGCAGCATGCCATTTCAGCTCAGTTCAATTCAGTCACTCAGTCGTGTCCAACTCTTTGCAGCCCTATGGACTGCAGCACGCCAGGCTTCACTGTCCATCACCAACTCCCAAGAGTCCACCCAAACTCATGTCCATCGAATCAGTGATGCCATCCAACTATCTCATCCTCTGTCATCCCCTTCTCCTCCTGCCTTCAATCTTTCCCAGAATCAGGGTCATTTCAAATGAGCCAGCTCTTCACATCAGGTAGCCAGGGTATTGGAGTTTCAGTTTCAACATCAGTCCTTCCAGTGAACACCCAGGACTGATCTCCTTTAGGATGGACTGGTTGGACCTGCTTGCAGTCCAAAGGACTCTCCAGAGTCTTCCCCAGCCTTCTCCCATGGTTCAAAAGCGTCAATTCTTCTGTGCTCAGCTTTCTTTAGAGTCCAGCTCACATCCATACATGACCACTGGAAGAACCATAGCCTTGACTAGACAGACCTTTGTTGGCAAAACAATGTCTCTGCTTTTTAATACGCTGTCTAGGTTGGTGAAGGCTTCCCTGACGGCTCAGAGGTTAAAGCGTCTGCCTCCAATGCGGGAGACCTGGGTTCAGTCCCGAGGTTGGGAAGATCCCCTGGAGAAGGAAATGGCACCCCACTCCAGTACTCTTGTCTGGAGAATCCCATGGACAGAGGAGCCTGGCGGGCTACAGTCCATGGGGTCTCAAAGGGTCAGACACGGCTGAGCGACTTCACTCACTAGGTTGGTCATAACTTTCCTTCCAAGGAGTAAGCATCTTTTAATTTCATGGCTGGAGTCACCATCTGCAGTGATTTTGGAGCCCCCAAAAATAAAGTCTGCCACTGTTTCCCCATCTATTTCCCATGAAGTGATGGGACCAGATGCCATGATCTTCGTGTTCTGAGTGTTGACCGTTAAGCCAACCTTTTCACTCTCCTCTTTCACTTTCATCAAGAGGTTCTTTAGTTCTTCTTCACTTTTACCATAAGGGTGGTATCATCTGCATATCTAAGGTTATTGATATTTCTCCTGGCAATCTTGATTCCAGCTTGTGCTTCATCCAGCCCAGCGTTTCTCATGATGTACTCTGCATAGAAGTTAAATAAGCAGGGTAACAAGATACAGCCTTGATGTACTCCTTTTCCTATTTGGAACCAGTCCGTTGTTCCATGTCCAGTTCTAACTGTTGCTTCCTGACCTGCATATAGATTCTCAAGAGGCAGGTCAGGTGGCCTGGTATTTCCATCTGTTTCAGAATTTTCCACAGTTTGTTGTGATCCACACAGTCAAAGGCTTTGGCATAGCCAATAAAGCAGAAATAGATGTTTTTCTGCAACTCTCTTGCTTTTTCCATGATCCAGTGGATGTTGGCAATTTGATCTCTGGTTCCTCTGCCTTTTCTAAATCCAGCTTGAACATCTGGGAGCTCACAGTTCACGTATTGCTGAAGTCTGGCTTGGAGCATTTTGAGCATTACTTTACTAGCATGTGAGATAAGTGCAATTGTGTGATAGTTCTAGCATTCTTTGGCATTGCCTTTCTTTGGGGTTGGAATGAAAACTGACCTTTTCCAGTCCTGTGGCCACTGCTGAGTTTTCCAAATTTGCTGGCATATTGAGTGCAGCACTTTCACAGCAACATCTTTTAGGATTTGAAACAGCTCAACTGGAATTCCACCACCTCCACTAGCGTTGTCCATTGTGATGCTTCCTAAGGCCCACTTGACTTCACANTGTATTTCTTTTCCATGGGGATGGTCTTGATCCCTCTCTCATGTACAGTGTCACAAACCTCATTCCATAGTTCATTAGGCACTCTGTCTATCAGATCTAGGCCCTTAAATCTATTTCTCACTTCCACTGTATAATCATAAGGGATTTGATTTAGGTCATACCTGAATGGTCTAGCGGTTTTCCCTACTTTCTTCAATTTAAGTCTGAATTTGGTAATAAGGAGTTCATGATCTGAGCCACAGTCAGTTCCTGGTCTTGTTTTTGTTGACTGTGTAGAGCTTCTCCATCTTTGGCTGCAAAGAATATAATCAATCTGATTTCGGTGTTGACCATCTGGTGACGTCCGTGTGTAGAGCCTTCTGTTGTGTTGTTGGAAGAGGGTGTTTGCTATGACCAGTGCATTCTCTTAGCTTAATGCTGTGAGCCTTTGCCCTGCTTCATTCTATATTCCAAGGCCAAATCTGCCTGTTACTCCAGGTGTCTCTTGACTTCGTACTTCTGCACTCCAGTCCCTAGAATGAAAAGGACATCTATTTTGAGTGTTAGTTCTCAAAGGTCTTGTAGGTCTTCATAGAACCATCCAACTTCAGCTTCGTCAAAGTTACTGGTCAGGGCATAGTCTTGGATCACTGTGATATTGAATGGTTTGCCTTAGAAATGCACAGAGATCGTTCTGTCATTTTTGAGACTGCATTCAAGTACTGCATTTTGGGAAAGTACTGGAGAAGGAAATGGCAACCCACTCCAGTACTTCTTGCCTTAATTCCATGGATGGAGGAGCTTGGTGCAGGCTACTATCCATGGGGTCACAAAGAGTCAGGCACGAGTGAGCGACTTCACTTAACTTCTCTGCATTTTGGACTCTTTCGTTGACTATGTGGGCTACTCCATTTCTTATTAGGGATTCTTGCCCACCGTAATAGGTATAATGGTCACCTGAGTTAAATTCACCCATTCCAGTCCATTTTAGTTCAGTGATTCCTAGAATGTTGACGTTCACTCTTGCCATCTCCTGTTTGACCACTTCCAATTTGCCTTGATGCATGGACCTGACATTCCAGATTCCTATGAAATATTGCTCTTTACAGCATCAGACCTTGCTTCTATCACCAGTCACATCCACAACTGGGTATTGTTTTTGCTTTGACTCCATCCCTTCATTCTTTCTCGAGTTATTTCTCCACTGATCTCCAGTAGCATATTGGGCACTTCCTGACCTGAGGAGTTCATCTTTCAGAGTCCTATCTTTTTGCCTTTTCATACTGTTCATGGGCTTCTCAGGCAGGAATACTGAAGTGGCTTGCCATTCCCTTCTCTGTGGACCACATTCTGTCAGAACCCTCCACCATGACCCACCCGTCTTGGGTGGCCCTACAGGGCATGGCTCATAGTTTCATTGAGTTAGACAAGGCTGTGGTCCGTGTGATCAGATTGGCTAGTTGTCTGTGACTGTGGTTTCTGTCTGTCTGCCCTCTGATGCCCTCTCTCAGTGCCTGCCGTCTTGCTAGGGTGTCTCTGACCTTGGACGTGGGGTATCTCCTCTCGGCCGCTTGTCGCTCCAGCGCTGCGTTAGGCTGTTTAAAGATCCCTATGATGTAACATTTTACTCCTTCCTTGCAGTGCTTTTTCTGAGAATATTCTAGTTTGAAAATGTTAGCTTCCCTAGAAACTATCAAATCTATACCTTTATAATTTTATAAAATAGTCAACTCATTTCTCCTCTCACCCTCCCCATGACAGCTTTCACAGTTGATCATTCATGAGCAGTCATGAAGACTTGATGCTGTATATGCCTAGAAGACAACAAATTTTGTCTTTTAAATTATTTCATACTTACTGGACTTAAGTTTACAAAAGAATTCCGTTCAGATGTGATTGTTACCTAATTTGACTGTTTTACATTGTCTTCTGTTTACTCTGTTCTTGTTCTTACAAAATGAAGGTTGTTGTCCAAATAGAGTAAACAAGTGATGCTGATGAAGAGAGACTCAGCCTTCAGATTTTGGAGGGACAGCAAGTAAAAACAAGATACATAAGCAAAATCATTTTTAAAAAATAGTTTTTCCAAAAGTCATTAGTCCGGCTTCCCAATGCCAACTGATGGATCTTGCTTACATAAACCATGTTTTTAATCATATAAACAGAAGAGGAACTGTTTATTGCCTTGAGGAGCTCAGGGGCCAGCTGGGAGGAGTAGGAGACTGTGAACAGAAGCAGCCCCGCTGAGCGCCGTGGGGTCTCAGGCCCTGGCTGCTGGCGGCCACGTCTCTGTGTGTGTGTGTATGTGTGTGCGCGTGTGTGTGTGTGTGCTCTCTGAGGCCTCAGACTGCTCGTTGCCCATGTCTGTGTCTGTGTGTGTGTGTATGCCCTCTGAGGCCTCAGGCTGCTGGCGGCCGTGTCTCTGTGTGTGTGCGTGTGTGTGTGCTCTCTGAGGCCTCAGCTGCTGGTTGCCGTGTCTGTGTGTGTGTGTGTGTGTGTTCTCTGAGGCCTCAGGCTCCTGGTGCCGTGTCTGTGTGTGTGTGTGTGCTCTCTGAGGCCTCAGCTGCTGGCAGCCGGGTCTCTGTGTGTCTGTGTGTCTGTGTGTGCGCTCTGTGTGTGTGTGTGTGTGTGTGTGTCTGTGTGTCTGTGTGTGTGTGCTCTGTGTGTGTGTGTGTGTGTGTGTGTGTGTGCGCTCTCTGAGGCCTCAGCTGCTGGCGGCCGTGTCTGTGTGTGTGTCTCTGTGTGTGTGTGTGTGTGTGTGTGTGTGTGTGCTCTCTGAGGCCTCAGCTGCTGGCGGCCGTGTCTCTGTGTGTGGTGTCGTCATTTACTGAGGACGGTTGCTCACAGAGTGTGTTTCAGAAGGAAGTCAGCTGAAGGCTTCAGCACTTATGTTTAATACATGAATCTTGACAGTGCTTGACCCTGCCTTGCCAATTTTGTATTCTCTGGTTTTGTTTTGGGGTTTGGAGTAATTTTGCTTCCTTATCCTTATACTTATTAGGATTTTATCAGACATGAAAATTTTTCTACGTCGTTTAAAGTGATAGCGCTCAGGGCGTTTCAAGCCTCAGTCTGATGTAATCGGAGAGCGGCACTTGCACCATCTCCCACGCCTCCAGAAAAATAAACTCTGTCTAATAAATTCTTATTCTAGTGAAAAATCAAGCATGTTTGTTTGGTTTTTCGTAGCGACATGGCATACTAGCCTGTGCGTAGAAGCAAATCTTAACGCCGCTTTGTGTCCCCCAGTGTGCCTTTGTATCACTGTTTTATATTGCTTCATTTTTACCTTTTTTGGAATCTCTTTACAGTCTTTAGTTCTCGTAGCATCACGTGGGAAGACTGAGAGGAGATAAGGGCATCGTGGAGAGGAGCAGGGGAGCGCTGACCCCGTGGCCCTGCTGGCCTCAGGGTCGGGTCCCCTGTGTCGCCAGTGTATTACATGGACTGATCTGTAAAACTTAACTTTGAATATATTCTTTAATTTGCCTTTGCAGTTCCCCTTAAATATGTTTGTGCTGTACACTGTGACTACTGAAATGGTTAGGCGTTCAGTCGTGATTGATACCTTGCGACCCCATGGGCTGTAGCTTGCCAGGCTCCTCTGTCCATGGAATTCTTAAGGCAAGAATAATGGAGTCGGCAGTCGTTCCCTCCTTCAGGGATTCTTCCTGACCCAGGGGTCAAACCAGGCTCCCCTGCAACGAAGCGCATTCTCTGCGCTCTCAGCTACCAGGGAGGCGGCGGCAGCCAGGGAGCGAGCCCTGAAACCTGTCAGCGCCACCATTAGAGCTCAGAAAGCAGTGACACTGTAGATGACGGTGCTCCGCAAGCCTACCTCATGCTTGTATTTCACTCTGGAATTCTAGAAACAGGCTTCCGGTAGACATGCTGCTGTATTTGATAGGCAACGGTCCCAAACTAGCCAACAAAAACCCTTTTTAACTTACACTAAACAGAAAAATAGAAGCATCAAACCCAGCCACTGTGTCTAACAGTGTTTCTAAGAGAAAGGGCACTCAGTTCAGTTCCTCAGTCGTGTCCGACTCTTTACGACTCCATGAATTGCAGCACTCCAGGCCTCCCTGTCCATCACCAACTCCCAGACTTCACGCAGACTCACATCCATTGACTCGGTGATGCCATCCAGACATCTCATCCTCTGTCGTCCCCTTCTCCTCCTGCCCCCAATCCCTCCCAGCATCAGAGTCTTTTCCAATGAGTCAACTCTTCGCATGAGGTGGCCAAAGTATTGGAGTTTCAGCTTTAGCATCAGTCCTTCCAAAGAACACCCAGGGCTGATCTCCTTGCAGTCCAAGGGACTCTTCAAGACTCTTCTCCAACACCACAGTTCAAAAGCATCAATTCACTCAGCCTTCTTCACAGTCCAACTCTCACATCCATACATGACCACTGGAAAAACCATAGCCTTGACTAGACAGACCTTTGTTGGCAAAGTAATGTCTCTGCTTTTGAATATGCTGTCTAGGTTGGTCATCACCTTTCTTCCAAGGAGCAAGTATCTTTTAATTTCATGGCTGCAGTCACCATCTGCAGTGATTTTGAAGCCCAAAAAAATAAAATCTGTCACTGTTTCCCCATCTATTTCCCATGGAGTGGTGGAACTGGATGCCATGATCTTCGTTTTCTGAATGTTGAGCTTGAAGCCAACTTTTTCACTCTCCTCTTTCACTTTCAAGAGGCTTTTTAGTTCCTCTTCACTTTTGCCATAAGGGTGGTGTCATCTACGTATCTGAGGTTATTGCTGTTTCTCCCGACAATCTTGATTCCAGCTTGTGCTTCATCCAGCCCAGCGTTTCTCATGATGTACTCTGCATAGAAGTTAAATAAGCAGGGTGACAATAAACATCCTTGACATACTCCTTTTCCTATTTGGAACCAATCTGTTGTTCCATGCCCAATTCTAACTGTTGCTTCCTGACCTGCATATAGGTTTCTCAAGAGGCAGGTCAGGTGGTCTGGTATTCCCATCTCTTTCAGAATTTTCCACAGTTTATTGTTACCCACACAGTCAAAGGCTTTGGCATAGTCAATAAAGCAGAAATAGATGTTTTTCTGGAACTCTCTTGCTTTTTCGATGATGCAGCAGATGTTGGCAATTTGATCTCTGGTTCCTCTGCGTTTTCTAAAACCAGCTTAAACATCAGGAAGTTCACGGTTCACGTATTGCTGAAGCCTGGCTTGGAGAATGTTGAGCATTACTTTACTAGCATGTGAGATGAGTACAATTGTGTGGTAGTTTGAGCATTCTTTGGCATTGCCTTTCTTTGGGATTGGAATGAAAACTGAGCTTTTCCAGTCCTGTGGCCACTGCTGAGTTTTCCAAATTTGCTGGCATATTCAGTGTAGCACTTTCACAGCATTATCTTTCAGGATTTGAAACAGCTCCACTGGAATTCCATCACCTCCACTAGCTTTGTTGGTAGTGATGCTTTGTAAGGCCCCCTTGACTTCACGTTCCGGGATGTCTGGCTCTAGATTAGTGATCACACCATCGTGATTATCCGGGTCGTAAAGCTCTTCTGTATTTTGGTGTGTGAGCAGCACAGCTCTAACCCAGCCCATATGATGACGATGATGGCAGTAAGAGAGGAGCAGACTCTGGGGCCTCCTGCTGTGGCAGCCACCTGGCCTGGGGCTCTGGCAGGGAGGCTCATGGTAGTGGTGAGGAGCCCTGGGAGCTCTCTTAAACCTCTGGTGATGCTAGATAAAAGTTCACAAGTGGGTTTGCAGGGCCTTATTCAAGCTCATCCAACTAAGGCACCTTTTATTTGGCTATAGAATTCTTACCAAGATTTTTTGAAGTAGTTGACTGAGGATGAAATTACAGATAAAGATTTACATCTCCAGCTTCTCTTAGAAAAAGAGTTACTGGCGCGCTTTAGGCTGGGATGTGCTTTCTGTTCCGTTGGTCCCGTCTGTGTTGCACCGGGCAGTCTGCTTCCTCATTTACGCCGTCTCCTTGGGCTCCAGGCTTTGGCGCTTGAGACTCTGCTTCCTGTTTCTGAGCTGCCTGCCCTAGGGCTGGCCCGCCGGATGTCTGCTGAGAGCTGGGATGTGTGCAGACAACATCTGGGAGGGATGGACCCTGCCAAGGAGAGCAGAGGTCACGGTGTGCTCTCCAACCCCTCCCCCCAAAGCCGGTTTCCCTTTCCTTGCACACGCTGCTGCTGCTGCTAAGTCGCGTCACTCATGTCCGACTCTCTGTGACCCCATAGACGGCAGCCCACCAGGCTCCCCCGTCCCTGCGGGGAAATGTTTTAGGGAAGGGTAGAGCGTATGTGGTGAGTTCTGCCATTTGGGGTAAGAACAGAGGAGCAGCAGGAGTGTTCATTGTCATTTAACTTGACCTTCTCCCGAGCGGGGGAGGGAAGCGGAGGAGGGCTGCCCAGGAGGGCTGCGGGGCTGGGTGCGCTGTGCACACCTCTCCTCGGGCCGGCGCCCCCTCCCTTCCCCTCTCCTCCCCTCCCCCGGCGCTGTGTATAAGAGACAGCCCCAGCGCCCCTCCCCTCCTCTGCCCCCCAAGGCCCTCGCCCGGGGCTGCAGTGGGAGCAGGGGAGGTGGGTGACTGGAGGGCTGCGGGGAGGCCCTGGGGTTGGTTTCTGCCAGAAGGGAGGAGCAGAGCTGCTGCAGTGCTGAGAAGGGGCTGCTGGTCCCGGAACAGTCAGAAAGGCCCTGTCCTGGTTCAGAAACCTTTTTTTTTTTTTAAAAAAAAAAAGGCTAGAGTTCTTTCTTCTGAAACTAGAAAAAGACTTGGATTTTTTTCTTTAAATTATGATACAATTCTACACTTTTTTTTTTGAATTTGAAGAGCCCGAAGAACAGACTTCAGACTTCTCCTAACAGAAACTGCAGGTTTTGTGTTAAATGTAAACATATACCTAATGTGATGAATTTAATGGAATTAGCAGGTTACTCACTGTTACCAGGACTTTTATCAAATGGGCTGGAAAGCGTCTACATTAGATTTGTCTTATATACCTTTTCTGTTTGTTTTGCATTTGTTAAATTGACTGCAGCTAACCCTTATCCACAGTGAACTCCTGGGGCCTCTAGGAAAGATCTTATGTTAGATGGAACAGCAAAGCTGAACGTCTGTTGTCTTCTTTGTCTGTAACTTGAAATGGGCAGAGTACAGTATTGTGGATCACTTTTACCTTCTTTTCCGGAAGTGTCTGCAGCAGAGACATGCTTTGCGTCACTCAAGTGCTGCCATTAACTTTGGTTTTAATTTCCGGTTTCTGTGGGAGTTTAGGCAGCTTGCCGTGTTCTGTTAGTTTCAGGTGAGTAGCACTGGTTTAGTTTAAAGGGGCTTCATCAGCTTTTAAGTGAATGTTGCCTGACCTTGAGAGGACAAGTGCTGAGGCTTCCTGCAAACCCCTAAAATGACTGGTATGTGGAGCTGTGCATGTCACTGTCCATATCATGAGGATGGTAATAGATACATTTTTTCCAGTAGCGATTCTGTGGAATAACTATTACATCATGATGCTAGTATGAAAGTAAGCTCAAATCTGACTGTTATACGGGTTCACATGAGAGAGAAGTTGTATTTTCTTACCATGTTGAATTAGACCTGGTAAAAATTATTCAGAAAAGAAATTAAACAAATAAAAAATTATATTGTCTATATAAATGAAAACTTAAGAGCTGAAGGTTAGTATGATGATAGAGTAATACTAGGTTTTATCTGATGTTCTATTCTAATGAATATTTTTATATATATTTCTTTGCACTTATGCATTAGCACATTTGTAGGGTATATTTCTAGGAATGAACTTTCTAAATTAAAAATATGAGCATTTAACATTTTTACAGATAGTGCTAATTTCTTGTAACTTGTTCTTTTTAAAAAATCATTTTATTAGAACTGTGAAGTTGTCAGACTAGTATAAAGAACCTCCTCTAACCTTTACTTAGCTACAGAAATGATCAGTCTTGTTTAATCTATAGCCACCCCATTTCTACCCTTCTCAATAATTTTGAAACAAATCTCACATATTTTATGGGTAAATAATTCTGTGTGTATCTGTAAAAGATAAGGACTTTAACAACTGGTAGCCATGATAATATTCTTGTACTTTAAAATATAAAGGTTTTTGTATCATTAAATATTCAGTCATTGTGTACATTTCAGTTGAGTCATTCATAAATGCCATTATTTTTAATGCTTTATTTCTTTGAATCCTTGTCCACATAAGCAATTGGCAGATACATCTTTTACATCTTTAAAGTTAAAAGTTTCCAGTCCATCGTTTTTTTCTTTTTCCCCCTTTACAATATGTATTTGTTGTAAACACCAGGGTTTTGATCTGTAGTTTTCAAATCTGTGTTTTGCTAATTGTATACCTGTGGTATAATTAAAATATTAGAGTCCTCTATATTTCCTTAAAATTTGTAGTTGTATCTGGAAGCTTAATTGGATTCGGGTTTATGGATGGTGGTATGTTCTTCCATCTGAAAGTGTACAGTGTCTAGTTGACTTATGAGATTAGCCACTAATACATTCAAAGCATCAGTCCATCAATTCATTAAGGATTGCAAGATTGTGACATTCTAATTCATCTTTCTGTTTTTATTTATAAGTTGATTATTTCTGTGAAGCTGGGTGGTCTGTTGTTATCCATTGGTATAACTCATATAGCCAAGGAAAGAAAAAGACTTGATTCTCTTTGTGTATTTAGTCAGTTTCAAAATAGTAAATTGGCTAACATCCTCCAGTGGTGATCAATCACTTCTAGTCATTAGAAGTTATTATCTTTATCAAATTCAAATTTTTCCAACTTCGATTGGTGAGAACCCCTTAAGTTGACTCTTAAGTTTTTGAGTAGACTTTTAACTTCCTTTCTACTATTACACCTGATGTTTCAGGCTCATCTTGTAAATATTCTATCCAGACCTGCAATCGGCCATTTGTCCTAGAAGCCCTAGTTCCTAACACCTTTTTCCTTGGATCTAGCTAATCCATTGTCTTCTTAATAGACTTCATGCTAATCAAGAGAAATACAAGATTTAATTTTTTTACCTTCTTCTTTTATGTTAGAGGATAGTTGATGAACAGTGTTGTAATAGTTTCAGATGTCCACCGAGAGGCCCACTTACACACATCCATGGGTCACTCTTTTCACTTCTTCTCCCATTCAGGTCGTTCCCGCAGTGTTGGGCAGAATTCCCCGTGCTGCACAAGTAGACCCTTGCTAGCTGTCTACTTCAGACCCAGTAGGATCGACTTACCGCCCCAGAGTCCCCAGCTGTCCCACCCCAGCAGCCAGAAGTTTGCTCCCAAATCCCTCAGTCCATTTCTGCTTTGTGAATAGGCTCATTCTGCGCTGCCCCTTTCAGACTCTGCAGGTGAGCTCGTCATACAGCATTGCTCCTTCTCTCTGGCTTCACTCAGTATGGCGGCCTCCGGGTCCATCCACGCTGCTGCGGATGGCGTTACGGCTTTCTCCTCCGTGGCTGAGGAATACCCCATTGTATGTATGCACCACGTCCTCTGTCAACAGGACACTTAGGTTGCTTCCATTGTCTTGGCTGCTGTGAACATCGCTGCAGTGATCGTGGGGTGCTCGTGTCCTCTCAGACCATGTTTTCCGTGGGTATGTGCTAGGAGTGGGAGGGCTATATTTTTAGATTTTTAAAGAACCTTCATACTGGTTTCCATCGTGACTGTGCCAGTTTATGTTCCCATCAACAAGGTAGGAGGGTTCACACGCTGTGCCCATCCTGTCTAGCGTTTATTGTTGGTGGATGTTTTTAGGATGGCCATTTTGACTGGTACGAGATGATATCTGGTAGTTTTGATATGCAAGAAATGTAAGATTTATAGTTGGTATATCTTGAATGTGTGTTGTAAGACCTCCAAACAAGAGATTGACTTTACTTTTGAAGTGGTTAATAGTATCCCCTGGAAAAGAAGAATCTCATTTGTACACTTGGCAGTTGCCTCTGCTGGGAAGTGCAGTTTCCGGTATAATCATTGGCTTTTCTGCAATCCAAGTAGCTTGGCAGGTGTTAGGATTGGATGATAAAATGTCTCTCCGTGAAGAAAAGGACCTCAGACTCCAAGCAGTGCAGACTGCCAGTTGGGAAGCTTTGCAGTCTGTTGATGTAGCCTGGCTAAGTAATGGATAGAGGTTAAGAGAATCTGTGAGGCTTTATTACTTCCCCTGTCACTTGGCTATGTGTATTCTGTTAGGTAGGGACTTGTATTCCCATATTTATAGAATTGAGAATATAGTTATGTAGTTCATTTGAAATGAAAATTAAAAGTATATAGTAGCATATTTAACTGTAAATCAGATATCTCTCAAATTTTTTTCTTTCTCTGGACACCAGTTATTTCAAAAGATACCAGGTCCCCAAACTAGCTCCTGTATACAATCTCTCCTTCCTTTTTTTGTGTTACTGTTAGTGTTAACGTTCAAAACATCATGAATATAAAACTGTAATTTTGTGGTAGTACGGTGTGGATAGTCTGTGAGGACAGGAATGTAAGCACATCCACTTGTCCCGAAATGCTGGAGTAGTACCTGGCACGAAGAGAGCACAGTCGCCAGTACCAGCTTAATGAACAGCCTGTAACAGCTTGTTTCTGTTTCAGAACTAATAGTTTTAGCTTATTCCTCTCCCTTCAAAATCAGTGGCCTTTCAGTTGCATTTTGTCAGCTGAGTTCACCTGACGTCCTTCACTGAGCGGGTGTGGGGAGGTGGAGGATGCGGGACACTGTGCGGTGCCCTGGGAGACAGCGGTGAGGCCCCGCCGCCCTCCAGGAGCTGCGTCTCGTGGGAGGGGCCAGAGAGAGGCGGGTGTGCGCAGTGTGCCCCTCGAGTGCAGACGCGGCGGGGTGGCCGTCGGGCTGTTGGGTTTTGTGGCTCAGATTTCCCAGCACCACCTTGGGCAAGTTGCTTACTTTCTCTGGGTCTTAATTTCCTCATCTGTATTATGTTGTAGAAGCTAATTCTTTTGGGGAAGTTTGGTGAAAATTTTCTTCCAAAATGACGTTTGAGCTGTTTTAAATTATTGAAGAACCTAAATGTTTTTTCCTCTCCTTCCTCCTCCTTCAGATTACAGTTTAAATGTGACTTCCTTGCAGCAGTGTGTCTGTGCTTCGCTCTGGCTGCCCTGCTGACTGACGTCTCCAGCTGTGCTCCTGTTTGATTCTGCCTTCTGTCTTTTTGCTAGTACTACCAGGGGATACTTGTTTCTCTTTGCTAGTCGGTAAAGTCCAGGAGAGCTGAGATCAGGTCCAGTTCACCACCACTTTCCCAGTCCCCATGTAGTTCCTGATACTTTTTAAACCAACATGCAGGTCAGGCCAGAAATAAGGGAAGGCCATTCCAAGCCTAGGAACAGCATTTACGGACAAATACACAGAGTTGTTAAAGGGCTAGTCTAGAGCATATAGAAAGGAATGGTGAAAGATAAGATAATTTCAAGATTCAGATTATAAACTGTCAGTAAACTTAGTGCTACAAGTTGATCTTTAGAAAAATTCTCTGGTGGTGCTGCTTTTGGTTAAAAAAAAAAAAAACCATGGCTTGGGGCTGAATTGGATCAAAATTAGCTCTGAGAATTTATGCTTCAAAAAAGAAAAGAAACTCCTGCGTTAGAGTCCATTTTAGTGAAACACTTGGTCTAGTTTGGGTAAATACATATATGTGTGTGTGTACATATGTATATACATATTAAAGTAGATATGTATACACATACAGAAATTGCTGCACTGAGGTCTTAAGGGTTTTGTTCTGTCAGTAGAACTACCTGACTTTTTAAACAAGTAATCATGGTCAGGGTTTTTAGGAGCATAGCTGTGCAGCAGGGCCTCTGAACCCCAGCTCTATTGACATTTTGGGCCCTGAGAATTATTTGCAGTTGGGGGCTATCCCACTCTTAAGTGTCTCCAGATGTCAGACAACCCCTGGGGAGAAAAGTTGCCCCTGGTTTAGAACCACTGCTCTGCAGCTGTGTAAGGTGTGGATTCAAGTGTAAGACACTCAGGCAAAGAAACCAGTTAGTAGGTTAGTACTCTGATCCAAGTGAGATGAGGTGGTCTGAGTTAGTACAGACAGGATAGAGGGGCAGGTTTAAGAGATTCCGCTAAGTAAGAATAAACGAGACTCGGTAGCCAACTAGTCTACAAGGGAGAGGCTCTGAGATGATTCTTCCACGTTATTTTCCTGATGGCGGTAATTTAGTTGCTAAGTCTTGTGACCCCATGGGCTGGAGCCCGCCAGGCTCCTCTGTCCCTGGAGTGGTTGCCATTTCCTCCTCCTCCAAGGGATGTTCCCAGTCCAGGGATCAAACCCGCATCTCCTGCATTGCGGGCAGATTCTTTACCACTGGGCTACTAGGGAAGCCCTTTTTCTTAGTTGGCTGCAGGTAAAGTGGTACCATTAACCAGGATAACACACAGAGAGAGGATTCTCTGGGTATGGCCCCAGGATTACACGGTCTGGAGGAAGCAGGGAAATTCTGTACATTACTCGCTATTATAGATCCCCGGATCCTTAGAACGTTGGAAATAGAACCTTCAAAGACATTTACTCCATTTTTAGGTGGGATAAAACACATGCTGAATGTTTTCCCATTTCATCTGGAAGTTATGTTTATATTATACTGTTGTCTGTTAAGTGTGCACTGGGGTTGTATCTTTCAAAGTGTACATACCTCAGTCAAAAAATGCTAACCACCATCTGAGCCCTCAGCAAGTCAGTCTTCACTGATGGAAATATTTTGAAATATTGTAAAAAGTACCAAAACGTGACAGTGATACAGTGAGCGAATGCTGGCGGGAAAGGGGCTCCACTAGGCTTGCTGAAGCCAGGGTTGCCGCGGAGCTCCGCTTGTGGTTGGTTTGCGAGCAGCCCGGTGTCTGCGGAGCGCAGGGAGGCCCCGGCTGCCTGTAGAGCTGCCCTTCCCAGCCCCGCGCCCAGAGAGCTGCGGTTGCGGAGCTGCGTCTCCATTGACCAGTGTCGGTCTTAATCTGTAACAGACACGTCTAGTCATGTTGCTTCATGGTACTTTCAACTATTAAATGCTAATTTCCAGAAGACGGTTTGCTAGCACACTGGTCTATGTCATAATTTGTATAGACTGCAAGGAATTGAAATACTGGCTTCTCACAGTGCTGAAAAGTTCGGTTTGTGTAACTGATTGGATGTCTCAGTTGGATACTTCTCCCATCCCTAGTCTTTTCCGTGGACGCGGTGAACGCTGAGGAGCCCGCCGTCTTCTCTGTCCTGCCACCAGCTCCCTTTGAGCCCCTTTCCTTGTTGCCAACAGGGACTCACGTGAGTGTCTCTCACCCTGAAGGTAGGGAGCAGCCCCCCCTGGAGACGAGCGGACACCCGGCCGCGGCAGCTCCGCGCTCGGCGTTCGGCAAGGAGCCCGCGTCCTCCAAGCACGGCGAGCACCACCACCACCACCACCACGAGCACAAGAAGAAGAAGAAGAAGCACAAGCACAAGCACAAGCACAAGCACAAGCGGGACGGCCGAGAGCGCGGCCGGGGGCCGCTCGCCTTCCCCAGCCCTGCCGGCGGCAGGTCCGCGCGCTCCCCGTCCCTGTCAGACTGAGCCGGCGGGAACCGTTCCCCCTGCGTGCAGAACGGCAGACAGGCTAAGGTGGGCCGGGGGACCGTTTCCCCTGCGTGCAGAACAGTATACAGACTAACATGGGCCGGGGGACCGTTTCCCCTGCGTGCAGAACAGCGTACAGACTGAGACGGGCCGGGGGACCGTTTCCCCTGCGTGCAGAACAGCATACAGAACCAGCACTTCATCAGCTGGGAAGATGATAGAAAGAAAAAGTCACCTCTTGTAGAGACTCAAGTTCTAAATATTTGATTTATATTATTTATACAATTGAAACCTAATTAGGAAAATGTGTTTTATCGTCCTGAGTAAACCACCTCATCCGGTTTCTTCCTGGAAACACACACACACAGAGCAGACCCTTCATCAGGCCCTCATATGCACGGGCAGCCCCCATCTCATCATGGTCTCCATGTGTACTGCCAGAGTCAATTATGTTTTAAAGCCTTTGATTGATACTACGGTACAAAGTTATGTTTTAAAGAGAAGCTACTGCCAAACCTGTGGTAAAACCACGGTTCCCAGTGAAATATTGTGTAGCACCATTTGGAACTACTGAATGCTAGGGGCTTTTCTAGAGGGCTCTTCTGTTGCGTGTTTTTGTGTGTGTCTGTTAACTGTAGAAACCAATGCTGAAGTTTTCAGAGGCAGCTTTAAAAAAAAAAAAAGGCTTTTTTGATAGCACATTTGGTCATTATGTTGTTGGAATTTAACAAAACTACCAAATCCACGGTTCTCAAATCAAGATGTTTAAATTATAACTTCCTTTTTTTCATTAAGTATAAGTGAATACATTCATATGTAGAACATGTTTACCAAGTGTGCACAATTAATACACCCAATACATATTCTAAAATTATTTCTCTAAGGATGGTACCTTAAAAAGGTGTTTATATGCTGTTCATAAGTGTAAATGTAGACATTTTGACCCTCAGCGTGAGTATACCAGCAGTATTTAAAAAACATACAAAACATTTTGGCTTCCTACTTCAATAGTTGGTATGTTGTGTGTTTTTTTTTTTTTTTTCCAAATTTACCATGTTTTTTATTGTTTGCCTAAAAATGTTGTTCATACCTGTTCTATTTTAATCATTTCCCTTATCATTTAGAAAGTTTCACTGAATACTTCTTCCCAGAATAGGTGTTTCAAAGGGATTTGGTAATGTTGGACTTAAATATACTTGTTTAATAAATAACTTTTTAAATTGATCATTTTGCCGTTGTATTTTCTCATAGCTTCTGTTGCCTTTCTCTTTCTGTGTGTATATAAGATACCTGTTCACAAGTTTGAAGAGAGCTTTTGGATAGGTAGGATTTGAGATGGCCCTGTTAGGAAGAATGGTTTCAGTAGGCAGAGGGGACAGAGTTTTCTCAGCAGAAGAGACATATTTTCAGATGATTGGAGGATACATTTCAAAATAACTATGTGAGGTATGGAGTCAGCGATGAGTGATGTAGTTTAGTGGCCTCTTACATAGCAAGCGTGGTGCTAGGGGCTGTTTGCTATGCATTTCTCTGAATTGGCTGTCTACATTGGATGTTTCTCATGAGGCACACTTTTTATGCTGAGCTTTCTGTTCTTTAACCTGGTGGATAAACAAGGAAAATTCATATTTATAGTTGCTGCTGCTGCTAAGTTGCATCAGCCATGTCCAACTCTGTCTGACCCCGTAGATGGCAGCCCACAAGGCTCCCCCGTCCCTGGGATTTTCCAGGCAAGAGTACTAGAGTGGGCTGCCATTTCCTTCTCCAGTGCACGAAAGGGAAACGTGAAAGTGAAGGCGCTCAGTCGTGTCCTACTCTTCTCGACCCCATCGACTGCAGCCCACCAGGCTCCCCCGTCCCTGGGATTTTCCAGGCAAGAGGACTGGAGTTGGCGCCATCGCCTTCTCCATTTCTATAGTTAACTACATATAAATAATAAAACTTCTAGTGTAAGTTTCTTCAGTCTTCTCCCCCAGAGGCAGTTACTGTGGCCAGTATTACATGTATAGAGTTTTGTTTTTAAAATTACTGATACTTGGAGAAATTTTTATCTTCGTATAGTTCTTATGTAGGGTTTTTTTTTTTTTTTTTTTTAATTTGTTCATTTGGCTATGGCAGTTCTTAGTTGCCCCATGCAGGATCTTTGATCTTTGATCTTGGTTGGGGCAAGTAGGACCTTGTTCCCTGGCCAAGGGTTGAGCCCGGCCCCTGCATCGGGACCCTGAGGTCCAGCCCTGAGCCACCAGGGAAGTCCCTGGAGGTCTTCAACAGTCACTTATGACTACTGCATTTTGTGTTGTACCAACGAAGGTCTTTCTTATTCCATAATTATAAAATAATTCTCCCAGTTTTACTGTTGGCTTTAAACTCTTAAATTTCAGATTTATATCCCTTATCTAAGTAGAGTCGATCTGGAATTTATTTTGATAGAAGGTGGGAGGTAAGGACCCGCTTTTTATTTCCTTCCAATATGGTATACCCAATACCACGTGTTTAAAACTCCAGATTTACTCTCTAACTTGCAGGTGTTGTATACATTCGGGCTCACTCTGGGGCTTTGTAGCGGATTTCATGGGGCCTGCACCACACTGTTCAGATCATTGTAACGTGTGATGTTTTGAAGTACTGTCTCATTACTTTTCTCTTACAGAATTTCTTGCCTATTCTTACCGGTTATACGTTTTTTTCTGGTTGACTTACTTACACACAGTAGAACTCATTCCTTGTAGTGTACATTTCTGTGGGTTTTGACAAATGTCTGAAGTTGTGTGTCCAGCCACCGTGGCCCATGACCCCAAGCTCCCTCACGTCACTCTTTTGTAGTCAGCTTTCCTGTCTTCTAACCCCTGGCTTCCACTGATAGATTTTCCATTCCTGTAATTTTGCCATTGTTGTGGATTTGTTTCTGTGTTAATATTTCAATCTTCCTGGCCTTTCCCTGAAATTGCATTTGTAGGTTGATATTGGCTGTGTTTTAAATCAGGAGTTAACTTAGAATTGATAGCTTAGTGTTGATTATTTAATTAGGGATATCAGTGTAACTGTCTATTAATATTAATGCGCTTTCTTTTTAGCTTTATTATAAAGTACTTTTTTTCATTTGGTATTCTGTAAGTAGTGTTTTTTTTCATTATAAGGTTATCTAGTCTTTTATTATAATTTTGTGCCTTGTTACTGTATTAATCAATTCCAGAGAAACAACATATATGTTTAAAAAGTATTTACTCAGATGATCATGGAGGCTAAGTTGTGTAACCTGTTATTTTCTAGCCAGAGACCCAGGAAAGCTAGTGGTGTAGTTCAAAGACCGGAATGCCAGAGGGTCCACGGGGTAGAGTGCAGTCCAGTGTAGAGGCCTGAGAACCAGGACTGCAGGGGCAGTCAGTGCCAGACCTCGTACACACAGAGGGCAGGCGGTCAGTGCCAGACCTTGTACACGCAGGGGGCCAACGGTCGGGGCCAGACCTCGTACACGCAGGGGCCCGATGGTTGGTGCCAGACCTCGTACACGCAGGGGCCGACGGTCGGTGCCAGACCTCGTACACGCAGGGGGCCGACGGTCGGGGCCAGACCTCGTACACGCAGGGGGCCGACGGTCGGGGCCAGACCTCGTACACGCAGGGGGCCGACGGTCGGGGCCAGACCTCGTACACGCAGGGGGCCGACGGTCGGGGCCAGACCTCGTACACGCAGGGGCCCGACGGTCGGGGCCAGACCTCGTACACGCAGGGGCCCGACGGTCGGGGCCAGACCTCATACACGCAGGGGCCCGATGGTTGGTGCCAGACCTCGTACACGCAGGGGCCGACGGTCGGTGCCAGACCTCGTACACGCAGGGGGCCGACGGTCGGGGCCAGACCTCGTACACGCAGGGGCCCGACGGTCGGGGCCAGACCTCGTACACGCAGGGGCCCGATGGTTGGTGCCAGACCTCGTACACGCAGGGGCCGACGGTCGGTGCCAGACCTCGTACACGCAGGGGCCCGACGGTCGGGGCCAGACCTCGTACACGCAGGGGCCCGACGGTCGGGGCCAGACCTCATACACGCAGGGGCCCGATGGTTGGTGCCAGACCTCGTACACGCAGGGGCCGACGGTCGGTGCCAGACCTCGTACACGCAGGGGCCCGATGGTCGGTGCCAGACTTCATACACGCAGGCGGAGGCGGCGTTTAACCTCCCTCCCCTCTTGCTCTGCTCAGGCCTCACCGGCTTGGATGATGCCCACCGACACTGAAGGGCCTTCTGCTTCACTGAGTCCAGCAATTCACATGCTGGTCTCTTCCTGAGACCCCCCCGGACGCAGCCAAAAATAATGTTTAACCAGCTAGTCATGCGTCTCTTGGCACCTCTCATCAACTTGACATATAAAATTACACATCACAGCCACATTACTAAATATTCAGCATTTCTTTCTTAATTTCATTTTATTTGAAGGATAGTTACAGTATTGTCTTGGTTTGTGCCATACACCCATGGGTCATGTTTTAAATGCATTACTTGGGTTTTACTTGAAAATACTCCTATCTGCAAAGGATGGCTAGTTGTATGACCTCTTTTCTAACGTCTGTGCATTAAATTTTCTGACGTCGTCTTTGGTCTGACTCCTCTAGCCAAGTGTGCCTGAGAGCCGCAGGGGAGGGCGCCTCTGTCAGCATCTGCCCCGCGCGCCGCAGGGGAGGGCGTCTCTGTCAGCATCTGCCCCGCGCGCCGCAGGGGAGGGCGCCTCTGTCAGCATCTCCTGCCCCGCGCTTCACTCTCTCTGCATTTGGTCGTTCTTCATGTGTTGCGGATTTGTGTTCCTAATTTCTTCTAATTTCTTAGAAGTTGAAGTTTACGGTTCATTTCACATTCTCCTTACGGCTTTTGGATGATTCTTGAGAGAATAGAGAAGCTGTTTTACTACCCAAGTCTTGTAAACTCCCTAAAAAGACATTTTGTTCAAAGTATCATTCTTACAGTGAACTCTTTGTCTGGTAAATAGCAGAAAATGACTTTGTTTTCCCATCCTCTTCTCCTGACTCGTCAGTTTCCAGTTTACTGTAAATAAATGAAACTTTGTGTTGAATGTACTCCAGTCCTAGCAGAACTGGCTTTCAAAGTTCTCAACCTCCAGCACCCCTGCCCTTGACTGGTCTTTGTGACTCATCTCTAAAGAACAGATTATGGAAACAGGACAGTGGTCGCTTTTCAGTGAGGAAAGGCAACCGACACTGCCTTCACCAAGCGACCCTGGCAACCCAGTGCTAAGGCACGCCCACAGCATGTTCTGTGATGAGACACACTCTGTGGTCTAAAGGCCACAGTCCCAGTCTACCCAGGCTACACGTGAGGGAAAGAAAATAATCACACAAACCCAGACTGAAAGTGAAGAAGCTGAAAGTGGAGTCGCTCAATCGTGCCCCACTCTTTGCAACCCCATGGATAGTAGCCTGCACCAGGCTCCTCCGTCCGTGGGGTTTTCAAGGCAAGAGTACTGGAGTGGGTTGCCATTTCCTTCTCCAGGGAATCTTCCCAACCCAGGGATCGAACCCAGGTCTCTCACATTAAAGACAGACGCTTTACCATCTGAGCCACCAGGTAAGTCTCAAAATGATTAAACTTATGAAAAATAATTGTGATAGACTGTCACATCTGGATCATTGCTGGATCATCAAAAAAGCAAGAGTTCCAGAATCTATTTCTGCTTTATTGACTATGCCAAAGCCTTTGACTATGTGGATCACAACAAACTGGAAAATTCTGAAAGAGATGGGAATATCAGATCACCTGACCTGCCTCTTGAGAAACCTGTATGCAGGTCAGGAAGCAACAGTTAGAACTGGACATGGAACAACAGACTGGTTCCAAGTAGGAAAAGGAGTACATCCAGGCTGTATATTGTCACCCTGCTTATTTAACTTCTATGCAGAGTACATCATGAGAAACGCTGGGCTGGAAGAAACACAAGCTGGAATCAAGATTGCCAGGAGAAATATCAATCACCTCAGATATGCAGATGACACCACCCTTATGGCAGAAAGTGAAGAGGAGCTAAAAAGCCTCTTGATGAAAGTGAAAGAGGAAAGTGGAAAAGGTTGGCTTAAAGCTCAACATTCAGAAAACTAAGATCATGGCATCTGGTCCTATCACTTCATGGGAAATAGATGAAGAAACAGTGGAAACAGTGGCTGACTTTATTTTTTGGGGGGCTCCAAAATCACTGCAGATGGTGATTGCAGCCATGAAACTAAAAGACGCTTGCTCCTTAGAAGAAAAGTTATGAACATCCTAGATAGCATATGAAGAAGCAGAGACATTACTTTGCTAACAAAGGTCCGTCTAGTCAAGGCTATGGTTTTTCCTGTGGTCACGTATGGATGTGAGAGTTGGACCATAAAGAAAGCTGAGCACCGAAGAATTGATGCTTTTGAACTATGGTGTTGGAGAAGACTCTTGAGAGTCCCTTAGACCGTGGGGAGATCCAACCATTCCATCCTTAAGGAAATCAGTCCTGAATATTCATTGGAAGGACTGATGTTAAGCTGAAACTCCTATACTTTGGCCACCTCATGCGAAGAGCTGACTCATTTGAAAAGACCCTGATGCTGGGAAAGATTGAAGGTGGGAGGAGAAGGGGACGACGGAGGATGAGATGGTGGGATGGCATCACCGACTCAATGGACATGAGTTTGGGTAAACTCTGGCAGTTGGTGATGGACAGGGAGGCCTGGCATGCTGCAGTCCATGAGGTCGCAAAGAGTCAGACACGACTGAGCGACTGAGCTGACTGACAAGAGGAGACCAAGGAAATAGGACGATAAAGCAGTGGGATTTCCTGGATTGGATCCTCCAACAGGAAAGACTAGTGAAAAAGCTGGTGAAATCTAAATACATTCTGGCGTTTTGTTAACATAACAGTGTTGGTTTCTTAGTTTAGACAGTGTACGGTGGTAATGTAGGATGCTGACAAGGGCACAACTGAATGAAGGATGGATGCGGCTACTTGCTGAGAGGGAAAGTTTACGGATCCAATTGTACTCCTAGACTGTGAGTATGTTTCGATCACTTCTATGACCTTAATTATTTACTTCATGAAGAGCTATAAAAGTTTATTTTCCTCACCTTATTATTTTAGAAGAAAATGTATGCACTTCATCGAGGGATGTTTGAGAGGTCAAAGACCCAAAGACAGAAAACTATGAGACGCACAAGGAGGACTACTATTTCTAAAAAAAAATCCTTCTAAAGAAGAGAAGGCTGAGGGGCTGGCTGAGGGGCTGGCTGTGGAGCTGGCCTGTGAAAATGACTTTTTTTTTTTTTTAATTTATTTGTGTATCTGTTTGGCTGTGCTTGGTCTTGCTTGCAGCACATGGGATCTGCAGTCTTTGTTGTGGCATATGGAATCAAGTTCCCTGGTCAAGGGCTGAACCAGGCCCCTTGCATTGGCATTGTAGAGTCTTCGCCACCAAGAAAGCCCCAAAGAGCAAATTTCTTAAAGTTTCCAATTAGATGCTATAAGAAAATGGAGATTTTATGATTGGGTACAGTTGAAAAACTACGTTTCCTCTGAGACTCACTATGACCCTCAGTAGCTTATCCCAAGATCCAAGAAGTCTTGTCGTAAAGAAATGTGTTTAACACTGTTCTTTCCCAAACTTACTGGACTGTGGATCTTTTTCCTGTGAATTTTAGAAAATTTATTTATTCCATAGGTATTTTCAGTATTACCCTGGTATTTTTACTGTGTGAACTATTTTGTCACCAAAATAGGCTTTTCACAACCAGCTATTCTAGGAACGTTGTCAGTTTTTATTTAATTTAATTGTCAGGTTTTATTTAATTACAAACATCATTACTGTTTAACAAAGCAAAATCTAATTATTTAGATTCTCCTCTCTTTATCACACTGGAGTACTGTGACTTTTGAAGTTTCTTGGCAAACAGTAGTTCCCCACGTCCAACGTAAGGAGCAGCGGCTGCACTTTGCTGGACCAGCCATGAGGAGATACCCCACGTCCAAGGTAAGAGAAAACCAAGTAAGATGGTAGGTGCTGAGAGAGGGCATCAGAGGGCAGACAGACTGAAACCACGATCACAACAACTAGCCAATCTGATCACACGGACCACAGCTTGTCTCACTCAGTGAATGAAACCAAGCCATGCCCGCGGGGCCACCCACGACGGCGGGTCATGGTGGAGAGGTCTCACAGAACGTGGCCCACTGGAGAGGGGAATGGCAAACCAGTGTTCTTGCCTTGAGAACCGCATGAACAGTATGAAAAGGCAAAAAGATAGGATCCTGAAAGAGGAACTCCTCAGGTCGGGAGGTGCCCAATATGCTACTGGAGATCAGTGGAGAAATAACTGCAGAAAGAATGAAGGGATGGAGCCAAAGCAAAAACAACACCCAGTTGTGGATGTGACTGGTGATGGAAGCAAGGTCCCATGCTGTAAAGAGCAATATTGCATAGGAACCTGGAATGTTAGGTCCATCCATGCATCAAGGCAAATTGGAAGTGGTCAAACAGGAGATGGCAAGAGTGAATGTTGACATTCAAGGAATCAGCGAACTAAGATGTACTGGAATGGGTGAATTTACCTCAGGTGACCATTATATCTACTACTACGGGCAGGAATCCCTCAGAAGAAATGGAGTAGCCATCATGGTCAACGAAAGAGTCCAAAATGCAGTACTTGGATGCAATCTCAAAAATGACAGAATGATCTCTGTTCGTTTCCAAGGTGAATAATTCAGTATCACAGTAATCCAAGTCTATTCCCCGACTAGTAACGCTGAAGAAGCTGAAGTTGAACGGTTCTATGAAGACCTACAAGACCTTCTAGAACTAACACCCAAAAAAGATGTCCTTTCATTATAGGGACTGGAATGCAAAGTAGGAAGTCAAGAGATACCTGGAGTAACAGGAAAATTTGGCCTTGGAGTACAGAATGAAGCAGGGCAAAAGCTAATAGAGTTCTGTCAAGAGAACACACTGGTCATAGCAAACACCCTCCTCCAACAACTCAAGACTCTACACATGGGCATCACCAGATGGTCAGTACCGAGATCAGATTGATTATATTCTTTGCAGCCAAAGATGGAGAAGCTCTATACAGTCAGTTAAAGTAATGCTCAAAATTCTCCAAGCCAGGCTTCAGCAATACGTGAAACATGAACTTCCAAGTTCTATAACCAGTTCAAGCTGGTTTTAGAAAAGGCAGAGGAACCAGAGATCAAATTCTCAATATCCACTGGATCATCAATAAAGCAAGAGAATCCCAGAAAAACATCTATTTCTGCTTTATTTACTATGTCAAAGCCTTTCACTGTGTGGATCAGAACAAACTGTGGAAAATTCTGAAACAGATGGGAATACCAGACCACCTGACTTGCCTCTTAAGAAATCTGTATGCAGGTCAGGAAGCAACAGTTAGAACTGGACATGGAACAACAGACTGGTTCCAAATAGGAAAAGGAATACATCAAGGCTGTATATTGTCACCCTGCCTATTTAACTTATATGCAGAGTACATCGTGTGAAACGCTGGGCTGGAATCAGAATTGCCGGGAGAAATCTCAATAACCTCAGATATGCAGATGACACCACCCTTATGGCAGAAAGTGAAGAGGAACTAAAAAGCCTCTTGATGAAAGTGAAAAAGGAGAGTGAAAAAGCTGGCTTAAAGCTCAACATTCAGAAAACGAAGATCATGGCATCTGGTCCCATCACTTCATGGGAAATAGATGGGGAAACAGTGGAAACAGTGGTAGAGTTTATTTTGGGGGGCTCCAGAATCACTGCAGATGGTGATTGCAGCCATGAAATTAAAGGATGCTTACTCCTTGGGAGGAAAATTATGACCAACCTAGACAGCATATTGAAGAACAGAGACATTACTTTGCCAACAGAGGTCCGTCTAGTCAAGGCTGTCGTTTTTCCAGTGGTCACATATGGATGTGAGAGTTGGACTGTGAAGAAAGCTGAGTTCAGAAGAATTGATGCTTTTGAACTGTGGTGTTGGAGAAGACTCTTGAGCATCCCTTGGACTGCAAGGAGATCCAACCAGTCCATTCTAAAGGAGATCAGTCCTGGGTGTTCATTTATAGAAGGACTGATACTGAAGCTGAAACTCCAATACTATGGCCACCTGATGCGAAGAGCTGACTCATTTGAAAAGACTGATGCTGGGAGGGATTGGGGGCAGGAGGAGAAGGGGACGGCAGAGGATGAGATGGCTGGATGGCTTCACCGACTCGATGGACATGGGTTTGGGTGGACTGTGGGAGTTGGTGATGGACAGGGAGGCCTGGTGTGCTGCGATTCATGGGGTTGCAAAGAGTCGAACACGACTGAGCGACTGAACTGAACTGGCAAACAGTGGTCTTTATTTTTATTAAGAAAGTTTTTTTTATTAAACGTTAGATTTTCGATATGTGTACCTTTCAGGTACGTAGCATAGCAATTCAGAAATACATGTTTGTTACTGGTGTTGAGTCGCTATGTCCTGTCTGACTCTGTGACCCCAGGCACAGCAGGCTTCCTTGTCCTTCACTCTTTCCTGGAGTCTGCCCAGACTCCTGTCCTTTGAGTCAGTGATGCCACCTGCCCATCCATCCTCTGCAGCCCCTTCTCCTGCCTCCTCTTATTCTCAGGCTCCTCTCCCTTGCAGGTTGCTGCATAATACTGAGGACAGTTTCCTGTGCTGTCCAGCAGGTCCTCGCTGGTCATCTGTTTTATGCAAAGTAGTTTGTGTATGTTAATCCTAGCCTTCCCCCAACCTCCCCTTTGCCTTTCGGTAAACATAAGTTTGTTTTCTGTGTCTGTGAGTCAATTCCTGTTTTGGAAGTAAGTTCATTTGTGTGTCTTTTTCCCCTTTAGATCCCACATATAAATGACATCATGCCATCCTTGTCTTTCTGTGTCTAGCTTACTCAGTATGATAATCTCCTCCATATTGCTGCACATGGCATTAGTTTATTCTTATGTTTTTGTTATTTAACTTAATAATTATGTGGCCTAAGCACAATAATTAAATGCCTATACACTCACTTTTTTTTTTTTTTTTGCTAAAATGAATATATTTCTTCTGGTTTAGCCGAGAGCTCTCTAAACATTTTTGTTTCTCACTCCATTATCTTATTTTTTTTTAGAAGATATGGCTTATATACTTTCACTGCACTAATTTGAAAAGAAATTGAGTACATATATCTAACATATGCACATTTGTTTACATAGTAATACCTAGCGTAGTTCCAGAGAAGGCAATGACAACCCACTCCAGTACTCTTGCCTGGAAAATCCCATGGGCGGAGGAGCCTGGTAGGCTGCAGTCCATGGGGTCGCTAAGAGTCGGACACGACTGAGTGACTTCACTTTCATTCTTCACTTTCATGCATTGGAGAAGGAAATGGCAACCCACTCCAGTGTTCTTGCCTGGAGAATCCCAGGGACGGGGGAGCCTGGTAGGCTGCCATCTATGGGGTCGCACAGAGTCGGACACGACTGAAGTAACTTCACAGCAGCAGCAGCATAGTTGGGTCTGGTTGGTGATTTTTTTTTTAATTCATGCTGACAGTCTTTGTCTTTTCAATAGTGTATTTATGTTATTCACAAAGAAATTACATAGTTTATATAGTAGTATTGATGTCTACAATGTTCATTATAAGATGTATACAAGAATGCATAAGATAACAATGAAATAAAATTTTTGTAGATGTCCCACAACTTGCAGTATCCTTGTAGAAACTATTTAATATCTCAAAGTCCAATGTAAGCTTTGTTCAAGATTCATAAGTGAGAAGTATTTGTTTCTCCATTTTTCAAATTAATAATTTTCTTCTCTAATCTGCTTAGGAGATAATAAAGTTTGTATATTCTATGCAATAGTCTAAGTACTTCTGTGCATTAGTTTAATTTTAACCATATCAGATAGTTATGATTATGATGAAGAAATAGAGGCATAGAAACATTAAGCCAGAGGTCACAGTTTGTAAGGGAAAGCATTTGGATTCCAACCTGAGTGTTCTCTCTCAGACTTGTACTGCCTGTGTAGTAGTCATTGGGGCATGTGAGTATTTAAATTAGGTATGAAAAATTAAAACGCAGTTTCTCAATTGCACTAGCTGCGTTTCAGGTGTTCGGTAATTTATGTTAGAGACGACCATTTTGGACACGCCCGTCTAGAGAGTCTCCATCATCCCAGTGAGTTGTGCTGGACAGCGCTCACCGACACAGTCAGTCACCGCGTTTTCATCCGGTAATGTGGCGTTGGAAGAGCTCATGCTGTGAAAGGAGCGTGGGCATGGCTCTTTTTCAGCTGTTGGTGCTTATGTTACGTGTATTGTCTTCAGTCCATTTGGTCGGACTCTTTGAAAGACCGTTGTCTACTTTGTGGTGTTTGGTTTAACGGCAATACATCAAAACACAGGGTTCGGTGAGGCCCGGAATGACCACCGTCCCCAGCTCCTTGCTGCTGGGACGCACCTCATGTGTCTGATGTAGGATTCAAGTGAGAGTCTCTGTCATTTGTGCGCAGATCCATAGAAGCAGCGGTTTTAACGAGTCCTCTGGTCTCGCATGCACCTTACGGTACAGGGGCGCCCTACTTGAAAGGCCTCTGCTGTAGACCTTTGACCTTGTACGTTTGACTTGCTTATCCCTCTTCTTCAGCGCCTTCCTTTATTTTATTAAAAATTTTTTTCATTTATCTTTGATGACATAGCATGTGAACTTCCCCAGCCCGGGGACTGAACCCGTGCCTCATGCAGGGGAAAAAAGGAGTCTGAGCTACTGGACCGACTGCCAGGGAAGTCCTGGTGCCTTGCTGTTTAAATTATCGCTCCTCTGGCCTCCTCTTTGCAAAAGAGTAAGCAAACTGTAAAGCTAGAACCAGCAGGCCCCTTGCTCAGCAGGGGAGCTGAAGTCTTAAGGGGACACAGTTGTTTACTGTGTGGGATCCAGGGCCAGAAGGAGACGATGAATAGAAGGGTAAGAAGGGTTCTTCAGAGTTGCTTTCTTTGATTCTTTTAAGAAAAATTGTGGTTGCTTCTTTGACAAGATAAAAATCCTTTCTTCTCAAGGCTTCTTGCAAACACATTTTCTGCTTTTAGTGCCACATTTTTTTTGGATGGCTAATGATATTTTTAACTTCTTTTTCACTGAAGTGTAGTTGATGTGCAACATTATACGTTACAAGTGTATGATATATAGTGACTCACAGTGTTTAAAGGTCATACTCCATTTATAAGGATGTTGGCTGTGTTGTCTGTATTGTACAGTATACCCTTATAACTGCTTTTGTACGTAATAGTTTGTATTGTACTTAATCCCCCACCCCACGTCCCTCCCCTCCTCCTTCCCTGACTGTTGCTGCTCAGCCAAGACCATCCAACTCTCTGCAGCGCCATGGACTGCAGCATGCCAGGCCTCCCTGTCACTCACCATCTCCTGGAGTTTGCCCAAGTTCCTGTCCATTGAGTCGGTGATGCCATCCAGCCAGCTCATCCTCTGTCGCCCTCTGCTTTATTCCATAGTTCATAGGGCCTGATATACCTTTGTTTTTTTAATGCAGATGACACAAAATCAGGATAAATGTAATTCCTTTGCAGATACTTTTCAAACAGTCATCTGTGCCGTGTTTTAAAGTGAATCAACATACCTGCTTCTCTTCTCTCCCTTCCTTCCTTCATTTCGCCCTTTAAGACAGCATTTTTGTAATTATATATATCTCCCCTCCTTCTGGAGCCTCCCCTCCCCCTCCCATCCACCTGTCTAGGTTGTCATGGAGCACCAAGCTGACCTCCCCGGGTTACACAGCAGCTCCCACTAGTTACCTGTTTTACCCTGGGTAGTGTATGTGTGGCAGACAGTATTTTTGAATACCCACTCCTTTCCCATGCTCTAGGCTTGTGATAATATTGTCAGTAAGACAACAGTCCTTGTCCTCAAAGATCACAGCACTCAGAACTAACCCTCACCGCCACCTCTCTCTTGGATGTAAACCTCATACAGTGCTTGTGGGTCACGGGCTACTAGTGTATCCGTCAGTGCTTCACGATGACGGCATCTCTTTGGAACATTGTCGAGAGTGACTGATGGGTGTCCCCTTAGGTGACTTCCTTATTTTGATTGGCATGATCGTTACAAGCTCGCACGCCAGCATACAGGCTGACGTGCAGGGTTCCATACAAAGGAGAACTGCATAAAATATATTCCTTCATTTTCTTACTTTCAAACATTGAGAAATAGGCTCTAGAGGGCTTTGTTTTTTCAGCTAGTTGACTGTACAGATCTTCTCTGTGACAGGCACACGTTAGTTACTATGAACACAGTGGAGAGAGAGGAAAGGGCTCAGCGATGGGAGGGGCTGAAAAGGTTTGGAAAAAACCATGTATTTCTCAAGATAAACTTTTACCTCTACAACGTGTTCCCTGGCCATGTGAGGTCCTTCCCGCTGGACGGTGAGTCGGAGGGCGAGGGCGCAGGGCGCGTCACTGTCCTGCGAATGACGCTTCTTCCCTCTTAACCATTTCCCGTCACTGCAAGTCCCTGCGGGCAGTTGAGAGAGAGGAAAGGGCTCAGCGATGGGAGGGGCTGAAAAGGTTTGGAAAAAACCATGTATTTCTCAAGATAAACTTTTAGCTCCACAACGTGTTCCCTGGCCATGTGAGGTCCTTCCCGCTGGACGGTGAGTCGGAGGCGAGGGCGCAGGTCGCGTCACTGTCCTGCGAATGACGCTTCCCTCTTAACCATTTCCCGTCACTGCGAGTCCCTGCGGGCAGCTCACCTGCAGGGGCTCAGGTTGCACTGAACCGGCCGTGAAAGCAGAAGGCGATTTCATCAGCCAGAGAGGGAGTAATATTATGCAGGGATCCTGGTTCTAGACAACTGGAAACCTGGGTTCTGGGGCCTCAAATGCATCCCCCAGCCGCAGCGGGGCTGTTTTCCTGAAAAGCGAGGCGTCTGGATAAGACTGTCTCCCGCCACTCCTGTGGTGGTCCTGTCTCTACTGCCCTGGTGGCGCAGCTGGCAAAGAACCTGCCTGCAGTGCTGGAGACCCAGGTTCAGTCCCCAGGTTGGGAAGATCCCCTGGAGAAGGGAATGGCTACCCCCTCCAGTATCCTTGATGGGAAATCCCTTGGCCAGAGGAGCCTGGAGAGGCAGGCTACAGTCCATGGGATCACAAAGAGTCGGACACCACTGAGTGACTAACACTTTCACTATACAGTAAATGCACGTTTACACATTGTGTGAGAAACCCAGGTTATAAAGTCCTTATTTCCATTCTTGAAATAAACAGCCTTGATTAGTTTTATCTGAACTTTCTAAAAGAACTTACGTTTCAACTTTAGACTCTGCATCTGCTTGGACATATGCGTTAGACATTATGTAGTTAGAGGTGTGAACATGAACATTCTCAGTTGACTGTAAACTCTTGTCTCTTTGGAGAGACTCATCTTTTCCCTACAACCAGCTCCCTATGATGCTCATCAGCCGCTATAATTTGTTTTTGAACTTTTACAGACTCTGTAGTCATCAGGGTCTCGTCAAGTCAGCAGGTATCACTGGATGCCTGCTGGGCATGAGATCTCGTGGAGAAAATAAGGCCCCTGCTCTCAGACTGGCTCGGTTCTGTAAGTAGAGTTACAATAAATAAACAAATGGAATAATAAGAGCTTCAACCTGGAGTCTAAAGCTAAACTATTGAGACACAGATTCTCCTTGCTTTACTATGGGCTCTGTCCCAGTAAACCCATAGTTAAGTGGAAAATACAGGCACGAATGGGTTTAACGTACTGAACATCATAGCCTAGCTGTCTTAAACATTCTCAGAACACTTAACGTTAGCCTACAGTTTGGCAAAATCATCTAACACAAGCCTATTTTAGAATAAAGTATTGAATAACTCATGTAGTTTACTGAACGCTGAACTGAAAGTGAAAACAAGTGTGGTCATCTGAGCTCAGGATGATGGTGGGTTTCTGGGTCGTTTACCACCATGGTCACATGGCTGACGCTGAGTCAAGGCTCCCTGCTGGCCCTCACCACATCTCACTGGCCGGAGATGAGATCAGAACGCAGGTACGATTTCTACCGAATGCTTATGACTTTTGCACCATCATAAAGTTGAAAAAAAAGGTTGAACCATTGAAAGTTGGGGACTGTCTGTATTTTAAAGCAGGCCATGAGGGATCTAGGGGACACCTTGCCAAGTTCTCTAACTACAGATCTACTCTAAAATCTGCTGAAGATTTTCGATTGCATGCTGCTAAAGCTCCTGGACCTTGCCTGTAATCCTGTACCAGGGAGCTGTCTCACCATTGAGATCCAGGGACAGACCAATGCCAGGGCTGACTCTGTGGCTCATCAGTGTGATCACTGCACAGGGGCTGAGAGAGTGAGATCTTAGTAAAACTCATTCCTTTCAGGCTTGGAGGTAAGTGTGTCCATCCTAATAGCTTGCTGATAAAAAGGCCTTTTTCGAAATGCTGTTGACCACAGTAGGTGGTTTGTTGGTTGGCCGATAGACCGTTGTTATGACTGTTGTCTTAAGGTTCCTACTTGTCAAGGTCAAAGCTGACAGTCCTTCAGTTTCCCAGGTGTCGCAGCCACGGCCGTCAGTGCCTGGCAGGCGTAGACCGTGCCTCCATGGAACTCCTGCCCTTCCGCCCAGTCTGAGGAGGCAAAGCCAGTGATGCTCTGCTCGACTTGTGTTTGAGCAGATGTGCAAGCATGTGTTCTGCATTTTCTGCTAATGTAATACGGGCGTGTCCTGGCGTGGATCAACAATCTGCTCTCCAGACACCTCTGTTCACAGTCGTTTATGCAGAGTTATCCTATGTGAGGTCACCGGGGCTCACATGCCCCTCACACCTTGCAGATATGGGACCAGCTCCTTTCATGCGGTATGGGAGGCCTCATTTCTAAATATTGTGGTTTTAATTAGCAATGGTAAGTATTTTTCTTAACTGAAAAAACAGAGATGTCTGTTTTCCTGGCGAAAACTTCTAACATCTTTTGACTATCTTGCTTTGAGGGGACACTTCACACATCAGGTTTTGATTCTCATGCAGTTGTTTTCCATTCCAAGAGGAGCCAACTATTATCCTAAAAGGTCAGCATTTAGTTTCCATGCTTAATCAAACAATGGAGCTTCATGACTGGTTTTCTATTGAAGACAGAGGGGTTTTTTGTTAAAACAGATGTCCTTCGGCTGCGTCTTAGGTGACTGCCTGATGATTCAGAAGACAACACAGAGCTGGCTACTTCTTCACTTCTTTTCCCAGTTATCCCTGCAGGGGCTCCAGCTGCGGCGTGCCTTAGCGCATCTATAAAGGAAAAAAGGACGTGGCTCTTAAGGAGTGTACAAAGTAGTCTGGGAGCAATGGAGCCGGTTGAACACCTCTGCCCAGCTGTCCTAAAGGCTCCTTGCCTTGTTACTGCGCAGGCTTTGGGGTCCGCAAGGCTGTCTGTGAATCTTGTCACCTTGATGTATTTAGCCACGAAATTCGTTTGAGTTTTTTGTAAGATGCTGTGGAAAAACCCAAATACCTTTTTGGCCAACCGAATACAAGACTGGTTAGGCGCCCAGCCAGACGTGCCCATCCTCCCCGTGTCCCCGGCACAGAAGCTTCCCTCTGCGGGGGAAGCGGTCCCGCGTGGTTCCTTCTCAGGCGCCGCCTGCGGCTGCTGCGGCCGCCGGGGACCGAGCCGCGGCCTCCCAAGCGGGGCCGCAGCCCCGAGCCCCGGCCGGCGTCCGGCGAGCCCAGCCCTGGGCGAGGGGCCGCGGGCGGCGCAGCCTGGCTCCTCCCGCCCCACCCGCGGGTACCGGCGGGGGCGGCGGGCCGAGCCGGCAGCCCGGGAGCCCAGGCGGCGCCTGGAGCGGAGCCTCCGCGACCTGCCCAGGGCCAGCGAGCCGCGAGAGCTCTGCGGCGCTCCGGCCAAGCGCTGGCTGCCTTAGAAACGGAACCGGGGGAGCTCAAGCCCGGGGGCGCCTTCTGAAGCCCCGGAGGCTTCGGGCAGGGGGCGTCTCCGGCGTGTCCGGCTCCGCGGCCCAGCGGCCCGCAGCCGGCCGGCCCGGCCGGGGCGCTTCCCAGGCGGCGCGGGAGGCGTGCACGTCCTCCCCCGGGAGCCGAGACGCGGTGCGAGGGAGACGGCCGGGCAGCTCGGGGCGGGCCGAGGGGACCGGCGGCCCCGCCGGCTGTTAGGAGGAGTCCGAGAAGGAGCTTCGGAGAGCCCTCCCGGCGAGAGAGGGCCGCCGCGAGGCCCTGCCCGGGGCCGCCGTGCTGCCGGGCTCGCGCAGCTGCCGCGCGATGCTGCTCGCGCTGTCGGCGCCGCTCAGGCGCGAGGGGCGGCAGGGAGGCCCCGGGGGCCGCGCACAGCCCTCAGCCCCGGGGGCCGCGCAGTCCCGGGCGCGGCCGCGCCCCCGCTCCGCTGGAGTCAGAAGGCGGCCGGAAGATCCGTGCTCCGGGCGTGCGGGCGCGGCAGCCGCAGACGCGAGGAGGAGCGGCCCCGGCGCGCGGGACAGCCGCCGGCCCGGCCCCTCCGTGCGCGGGCTCCTCTCTCCCGGGCCGGTCCCGTGCGAACCGGGCCAGCCAGCAGTGGCGCTTGTTTCACCCGAGGGCCTCACTCGGGTCCGCGGGCCTGTCCCGTGCGAACCGGGCCAGCCAGGAGTGCTTGTTTTCCCTGAGGTCCTCACTCCGGTCCGCGGGCCTGTCCCGTGTGAACCGGGCCAGCCAGGAGTGGTGCTTGTTTCACCCGAGGGCCTCACTCCGGTCCGCGGGCCTTCTTTTGTTCCATTCCCGCGGGCTTTGTCCTTCCTGGTCTTGTAGCCACCGCCGTTTTGGACTCCCTTTCCCTGTTTTACCTACCTGACAGAACTGAGGGGCCGTTTCTGTCCCAGGATATTGTCAAAAAGAAGAGAACAATCCCATGTAATTAGCGGAGCCTAACAGCCAACTGTGATATAGAAAGAGACAGACGACTACACAGAGAGATCAGAGGAGAAGAAGGTCAGAGAGCCCCGCTGAAACCGCGGTCACCCCAGGATGACTGTGTGCATGCCGAGGCCTCACATGGTCGGGGTGCGGGTGGGAAAGGAGAAACAGGTTTCATTAAAAAAGTATAGCCAAGCCACTACACAAGTAAACACGTGCACTCACGCACACACGAAGCCCCAGGAGGAGAGGAAAGAGCCGTATCCAGAATTGCTGCCATGTATTACCTAGGATGTCCCATTAAAAAAAAAAAAGCCATGGGAAGAAACGGAAGTAGGACTCATACATAGAAGAAAATCGGTGTGCATAAACTGTGAGCAGGTTAGATACCAAATTTAATAAAGTCTTCTGTGCAGCCGTTATAAATATGTTCAAAGAACTGAAGAAACTATACTTAAGGGAATAGAGGAAGCTATGATGACAATATCTCATCAAACAATATGAATAAAGATGCAGAAGTTATAAAAATAAGCAAATGGAAACTCTGGAATTGAAAAGTGTTACTGAAATGAAAACTTCACTAGCGGGACCAACACATTTGAAAGAATCAGTGACGTGGAAGTTAGATCGATAGAGATCTTGCAACCCAAAGGACAGAAAACAAAATGAATGAAGACAAATGGACAGAGTGTCAGAGAAATATGCACAGTTATGCATAAAGGTACATATAGTGGGTGTCCCAGGAGAAGAGGAGGGAAGGGAACAAAACAATATCACAAGAAAGAATGGCTGGAAACAACACCCCGAGTTGGATGAAAGCCAGTCTGCATTCTCAAGAGCCCAATGAACTGCAAGCAGAAAACACACAGAGGCCCACAACACAAGGAGACGCATCGCAGGAAAGATGTTGAAACAAAGGCGGAGCGGGGAATCTGAAAGCAGGAGAGGGAGGACTCATCACCAAGGCTGGTACCTGACTTCTCAGAAACAGTGGAGGCGGGAAGAGGGGGGTATGGCACAGGCGGAGTGTTGGAGAGAAAAGCTATCAGGGTGATCTTACGTTCAGCAAAGCTTTCACAAATGAAGTCAATTAAAGACAGTTTTCAGTAAAAGCTGAGGGAATGTGTTGCTAGCAGACTCACCTTACTAGGAACAGTAAAGGGAGTTCTTAAGGCTGAAAGCAAGTGACTGCAGCCGGTGATATGAACCCCCTTCATATGTAATTATAAAAGAAAACATAACTGCATATTTCCCCTCCTTTCTACTCCTAATTGATTTTAAAAAGCAATTGTCAGGCCTAAAATATATAGAAATGTAATCCATCTAACATAACAGTGCAATCAGAGTAGGTGGGAATAAAGCTGGACTGAAATAAGAAAAAGACACTAGAGCACAATTTGAATCCACAGGAACAAATCAAGAGAGCCAGAAGTGGTAAATAAGAATGTGACTGTATCAAACTCTGTACGTATATGCTTTCTTTCATTTCTCAGTGTCTTTAATAAACATAAAATTATGGCACATATATAACACTATATTGTTGGTTTTGTAGTAATATATAGATGTGATATGTACAACAATAAAAGCCCCAAAAAGGGAATAAGAAATAGTTATGTTATGGCACCCCACTCCAGTACTCTTGCCTGGAAAATCCCATGGACGGAGGAGCCTGGTGGGCTGCAGTCCATGGGGTCACTAAGAGTCAGACACGACTGAGCAACTTCACTTTCACTTTTCACTTTGATGCATTGGAGAAGGAAATGGCACCCCACTCCAGTGTTCTTGCCTGGAGAATCCCAGGGACGGGGGAGCCTGGGGGGCTGCCGTCTATGGGGTCGCACAGAGTCAGACACGACTGAAGCGACTTAGCAGCAGCAGCAGCAGCAGCGTGTTAAGAATAATGTTTCTATATCTCACTGGAATTAAGTTATTATCCTAGGTTTTGATAAGATATATATGATAAACCGTAGAGAAACCACTAAGAAAATAACTCATAAAAATATAGTGAAAACAATTAAAGGAAATAAAATGTTACACTTAATGCAAAAGGAAACCTTAAAGGAGGAATCGGTTCAGCTCAGTCGCTCAGTCGTGTCCGACTCTGCGACCCCGTGAACCGCAGCACGCCAGGCCGCCCTGTCCATCACCAGCTCCCGGAGTCACTCAGACTCACGTCCATCGAGTCCGTGATGCCATCCAGCCATCTCATCCTCGGTCGTCCCCTTCTCCTCCTGCCCCCAATCCCTCCCAGCATCACAGTCTTTTCCAGTGAGTCAACTCTTCGCATGAGGTGGCCAAAGTACTGGAGTTTCAGCGTTAGCATCATTTCTTCCAAAGAAATCCCAGGGCTGAGCTCCTTCAGAATGGACTGGTTGGGTTTCCTTGCAGTCCAGGGGACTCTCAAGAGTCTTCTCCAACACCACAGTTCAAAAGCATCAATTCTTCGGCGCTCAGCCTTCTTCACAGTCCAACTCTCACATCCATACATGACCACAGGAAAAACCATAGCCTTGACTAGACGGACCTTAGTCAGCAAAGTAATGTCTCTGCTTTTTAATATGCTGTCTAGTTTGGTCATAACTTTTCTCCCAAGGAGTAAGCGTCTTTTAATTTCATGGCTGCAGTCACCATCTGCAGTGATTTTGGAATAAAGAAAAAAAAAAAAAGATGAGAAAACAAAAATTAAAATGACAGATGTACATCTAACTATGTCAGTAACAAAAACTATAACAAAAACTGTATTAGTAACAAATGTGAATGAATTAAGCAATCCAGTCAAAAGGCAGAGATGTCAAACTGGATTAAAAATAAAAAACCAAGATTGACTGTATACTGCCCAGAGGAGACACAGTTTAAATTCACAGTTAGAAATAGGTTTAAAGTAAAAGGATGGATAAAAATACCAGGTAGGGACTTCCCTGTCAGTTCAGTGGTTAGGACTTTGCCTTTCAATGCAGGAAGCGTGGGTTCAATTCCTGGTCAGGAAGCCAAGATCCCATGTGCCTCAGGGCCATAGAACCAAAACATGAAAATGAAACAATATTGTAATAAATTCAATAAAGCCTTTAAAAATGTCCCATATCAAAAAATCTTTTAAAAAATACCATGCAAAACAGGAAGCTGGAGTCAATTTAAAAAGCTGAGTGGCTATACAAATATTAGGCAAAAGAGCTTTTAAAGCAAAAGTTTCTGTTAATAGAGACAGAGACATTTTATAATGATAAAGAGCTCAACCCATCAGGAAGATATAATGGTTATAAGTGTATATGTACCGAACCGCAAAGGCCCGAGCTACACGAAGCACAATGGAGAGCTGAAGGAGAAACGGACAGCACAGTGGTGACGGTGGAGCCGTGCACACCCCCTTTCAGTAGTGCACGTGGCCTTCAGGCAAAAGACCAAGGAGTAAAGATAAGACCTGAACAATGCTGTAAACCTTCCAGATCTAATGGCCGCCCCGAGCCCCCCACTGAAGAGTGAGATGCATATTCTCAAGTGCACATGGAACATTCTTCAGGATAGACCATATGTTCAACCATAAAACAGTCACAATAAATTTATAGGGGTGGAATTCATACCGTTTTCTGAATGCAGTGGAGTAAAATTAGAAATCAGTAAACACAAAGAAGTTTCCACAAATAAGTGGAAATTAAATAACAGACTCATAAATAATGGAAATTAGAAAATACTGTGAGATAAATGAAAATGGAGGCTCACATACCAAAACTTACAGGACACAGCTAACTATTGCTTACGGGACGATTTACATCTAAATGCCTGCGTGGAGAAGAAAGAGCTCATGTTAATATCTCACCTTCTAAACCCAAATCAAGCATCGGGAAGGAAAGAGTAAACACTAGAGCACAAATAAAGTGGAGAATAGGGGAAAAAATAGAGAAAATCAAGAAAATTAGAAATTGGCTCTTTGAAAAGGTCAGCAAAGTTAACAAGTCTTTATCTAGATTGACCAAGGGGGAGGAAACTCAAATAACTAGAATCAGAAATAAAGAAGAGATATTACTAGTAAGCTTCCGGAAATGAGAAGGATTGTGGACACTGCAAACATTATGCTAAATGGAAGAGGCAGTTTACAAAATCCCAGCTCCCAGTTTACCCCTCCTGCCCTTTCCCCACTTGGTAACCACGAGTTTGTTTTCTACATCTGGACTCTTACCTATGTTTTGTAAATAGGCTCACTTGTACCATTTTGTTTTAAATTCCACATATAAGCGATATCATGCATCTGTCTTTCTCTGACTTACCAAGGAGACAGTCTCTAGGTCTTTCAAATGCAAGGGACAGAGAGTCAACCAGAACCAGCTTTAGCGAAAGACGAACCTGAGACGTCAGGCTTCAGGCACCAGCAGATCAAAGAACTCAAATGACGTCATCTCTCCACCTTCCAGGCTCCCCTGGTGGTTCACAAGGGAAAGAGTCTGCCTGCCATGCAGGAGACACAGGAGATGCGGGGCCGATCCCTGGGTGGGGCAGATCCCCTGGAGAAGGGAAAGGCAGCCCACTCCAGTGTTCCTGCCCCAGGAATCCCATGGACAGGGGAGCCTCGTGGGCTGCAGTCCCTGGGGTCACAGTGAGCTGGACGCGACTTGGCGACTAACACTCGCTCACTCACTCCACCCTGCGGGGCTGCTTGCCTCAGGTCAGCCTCGTTTCTTCCTGCTGCAGATGGGACTAAGTAGCCAAGGTAAAGAGGATGTGGGCAGCCCTGGATTCACCAATCCTAGCTCAGCAACCCCAGGACAAAAAGCTGTCCTCTTCTACCACGCATCTGTGATTCTCGGAGGACGCCCTGTCTGGCAGTGCATATCCAGGCCTGCCTGGCCGCGTGCTCACCTCTGCCCAGTCCAGGGGCAGAAGGGGCAGGGTATGCGGACTCTGCCCACCTGAGGCACGTTTCCACATCTGGTGAAGGAAGCACCATCTAGACCAATTTGCCAAGGCCCCAAGAAACTCTGTAGGGTGAGGACGTTCCCTGATGGTAAAGGAGGAGCTCCTTTTCCAGAAGAAGAGGGCAGACTAAAGCAATAGCTTGGAGAAGGGAATGGCAGCCCCTTCCAGTGTTCTTGCCTGGAAACCCCATGGACAGAGGAGCCTGGCAGACTGCAGTCCATGGGTTCCCAGAGGGTTGGACACGGCTGAGCCACTGAGCAGCAACAAAAGCAACAGCTACCGTAGCAGAGACTGATGGTCCCCCAAGTATCTGTTCTTCCCCTTCTACTTGTTTGTTTATTTGGCTATGCTGGGCCTTGGTTGAGGCATGTGGGATCTAGTTCCCTGAGCAGGGGTTGAACCCAGGACCCTGTATTGGGAGCATGAAGTCTCAGCCTCTGGACCACCAGGGGGAGTCCCACTTCCCTTTCTCTTTGCCCCAGTGTTTTAGCTGTGTACCTGTCTACCCAGATTAAAGGCATATTTCTCAGACTCATTTGCAACCAGGTATGGCCATTTGACTAAAGCTGAAAGTAAATGTATGTAGAATTCTTTATATGACAGCTTCTGAAAATCTTTTTTTTAAAGTATCTGTTGTGTACCCTTTGCCTCACTTTTTTTAAAATTATTTTTTAATTGAAGGATAATTGTTTTACAGAATTTTGCTGTTTTCTGTCAAACCTACACATGAATCTGCCATAGGTACACATACATGCCCTCCCTCTTGCACCTCCCTCCCTTCCCCTCCCCATCCCACCCCTCTAGGTGATACAGAGCCCCTGTTTGAGTTTCTTGAGCCACACAGCAAATTCCTGCTGGCTGTCTACTTTACATATGGTAATGGAAGTTTCCATGTTGCTCTCTCCATACATCTCACCCTCTCCTCCCCTCTTCCCATGTCCATAAATCTGTTCTCTATGTTTTTCCATTGTTGCCCTGTAAATAAATTCTTCAGTACTATATGCCAAGATTCTGTATATATGTGTTAGAATATGATATTTCTCTTTCTCTTTCTGACTCACTTCACTCTGTGAAGTGAGGTTCTCGGTTCATCCACCTCGTTAGAACAGACTCAAATGTGTTCCTTTTTATGGCCGAGTAATATTCCATTGTAGGTATGTACCACAGCTTCTTTGTCCATCCGTCGATGGACGTCTAGGCTGCTTCCACGTTCTAGCTCCTGTGAACAGTGCTGCAGTGAACAGTGGGATACACGTGTCTCCTCAGGGTGTGTGCCTAGGAGTGGGATTGCTGGGTCATATGGTGGCTTTATTCCTGGCATTTTTATTCCTCTTCTTCGCACCCTCTCCAGCATTTATTGTTTGTAGACGTTTTGACGCGGGCCCTTCTGACAGGTGTGAGGTGACTCCTCCTTGTGGTTTTGATCTGCATTTCCATAATAATGACGATGTTGAGCATCTCTTCATGTGTTTGTCAGCCATCTTTATGTCTTCTTTGGAGAAATGTCTGTTTAGGTCTTTTTCCCACTTTTTGATTGGGTTGTTTGGTTGTTGTATGAGCTGCTTGTGTATTTTGGAAATTAATCCTTTGTCAGTTGTTTCATTTGCTGTTATTTTCTCCTCTTCTGAGGGTTGTCTTTTCTCCTTGCTTATAGTTTCCTTTGCTGTGCAAAAGCTTTTAAGTTTAATCAGGTCCCACTTGTTTACTTTTATTTCTGTTACTCTAGGAGGTGGGTTATAGAGGATCTTACTTTGATTTATGTCATCGAGTGTTCTGCCTATGTTTTCCTCTAAGAGTTTTAGAGTTTCTGGTCTTACATTTAGGTTTTTAATCCATTTTGAGTTTATCTTTGTGTATGGTGTTAGGAAGTGTTCTGATTTCATTCTTTTACATGTAGCTGTCCAGTTTTCCCAGCACGATTTATTGAAGAGGCTGTCTTTGCCCCATTGTATATTCTTGCCTCCTTTGTCAAAAATAAGGTACCCATAGGTGCATGGGTTTATTTCTGGGCTTTCTATGTTGTTCCCTTGGTCTGTATTTCTGTTTTTGTGCCGGTACTGTACTGTCTTGATAACTGCAGCTTTGCAGCATAACCTGAAGTCAGGAAGCTTGATTCCTCTAGCTTCATTCCTTCTCGAGACTGCTTGGGCTATTCGGGGTCTTTTGTGTTTCCGTACGAATTGTGAAATTTTTTGTTCTAGTTCTGTGAAAAACGCCATTGGTAATTTGGTAGGGATTGCATTAAATCTGTAGATTGCATTTGGTAGTACAGTCATTTTCACAGTATTGATTCTTCCTGCCCAGGGACATGGACTCTCTCTCCATCTGCTTATGTCATCTCTCACTTTTCTTACCAGTTTTTTTCTGCCTGCCTTTTGGAGTGAAGACACGTAGCTGGGTCTCAACCCACCATTTTGGATCAAGAAGCAAGGGACACACTGTAGAGCCCCTGAGGACCTTGAAAAGTAGAGCAGCCAGCCTCCCCTAGACTCTAGGTCTAGTTTCAACATTTTAGGTGAAAGAAATAATCGTCTGCCTTGCTTCAAGAACCATGCTTGACACGTGCACACCACAGTTCACTTCAGAGCAGTCCAATACTTTCTCCCTAATAACTTTGCTTTCTCAAATCCTAATTATGGTCTTAATCTGAATAAGTAGTATGATGTAGTTATTCACTGAGTTAACAAATATTCCTTGAGATCTACTATGTACCAGTTCTGAGCAACAGGGAAGTAAACTGTTCGCTAGTCTAAGGAGTTTACATTTTAGACAGGGAAGAAGAAATAAAAGAACAGACATAGACTTTATAAATGGTGTTAGCATGCTAAGAAAATAAAATGGTCAAGGACAGAGGGGCTGTGTGTGCTGGTACTAGTTTACGTAGGGTGGCACAGGGGACACTCTGACCACATAAAATTGGAGCGGCGACTGAAGAAGGGAAGGAGTCAAGGTCAATTTCACGTCAGCTTGATTGGGCCACGGGCTCCCCAGATGCTCAGTTAAACACGGGCATCTGTGGGGGAGTTTGGATGAGCTTAACCTTTGGGTCAAAAGACAGAGTGAAGCAGACTGCCCTCCCTGAGTGGGTGCGCATCATCCAGGTCGTCGCACAGAACGACTGGCTGAGCAAGAAAGAGCTCTCTCTCAGCCTGGCCGTCTTCTAGCTGGGCCCTCCGTTTCCTTTTGCCTTTCAGACTTAGGCTGGAGCGTCCACCTTCTTCTCTCCTGAGTCTCCAGACCCCGCACTTCTCCGTGGGCCCATTCCTTAGAACAGATCTCTTTGGAGCATGGGGAGGAACAGGACAATAAGTTTAGAGCAGTGATTCTCAAACATTTTGGTCTCAGGAGCCTGTTGCACTCCTAAAAACTATTGAGGATTCCCAAAAGCTTTGGTTGTATGGATTCGAGCTATATCTGTCATATGAGGAGTTAAAAATGAGGACACTTAAAAATATGTATTGATTCATTTAAAAGTATGATAATAAACATGTCACATTAATATAAATAGATTTTATTTAAAGTAGCTATATTTTCCAAAATAAGAGCATTTTAATGAGAAGGGTAATGTTGTTTTGCATTTTTTTGCAAATGTCTTCAGTGTCTGGCTTGCTGGAGGACAGCTGAAGTCTCATAGCTGCTTCTGTGTCCAGTTAGTTGTATTGTGTTGTACTGGTTTTAGTATATGAAGAAAATCTGGCTTCATGCAGATACACGGTTGGAAAATATAAGAGAATTTGCACAGCCTTTTTAGATGTTTGTGGTTATGCTTCTTTGATACTGCATCAAAACTCAGCAAGTGATAGTCTTTTAGAGGGAAGTTGCGATGTGGGATTTGGAACCATATCAACAGAATATTTGTTCTCTGAGAACATAGACATGGAAACAACATCACGGTGTTAGGATAAAAGCAAGCTTGGCCTCCAAACTCTAAAATGGGTGTCAGGATCTAAACTCTGAGAACCATTGCTTTAGAGCAGAGAACAGGAAAGAATGGGTGAGGACGTCACCACAGAGTTCACGCAGGAGCTGTAATCAGACCTGAAAGCTTATTCCAAGTGAAGCATAAAGCTGTCGTGGGGTCTTGAGTGGAGAAGTGAGTTGGTGTAACATTGCAGAAGTTCAGTCTCTGTGTTCATGGAGAATAGATTATGGAGGTTGAGAGTGAAGCAGAGCGTCAGCTAGAAGGCAGCTGCAATCACCCAGGTGGGAAATGACAGCAGCCTTGGACACAGAGGCAAGATAGAAGGGATCTGGCTTGCCAGATAAACGTCTCTGAAACAACAGAAATGGGATCCATCTTTGCTATTGTCGTCTCGCCACCACATGAAAGCTGATGAAATAAATGGCTTTAAGCGGAAGCCTTTACGTCCTTTGTGATGCTGCTGGGCATCTCCCTAGTCTCTTGAAGTCTCAGGGGATCAGAGTATGTCAGAGGGTAAAGGAACGCTGGGGAGTCAGTAATTTGTCAGTGATTTCTACATTATCCTCTAAGGAACAAGAGGCTTTCCATGAGCACAGTATGTCAGTAATTGTAGAAATTCAAGGAAACCAGTAGGGTGGCACTGCAGGGGCCCATCTCTGCTTCAGCCTGAGCAACTTCACTTGTATCTGTTTTATTAATAAAGTCTTTAAAAGCTTTTGTCCAGAGAAAGCATTCTGTGGTTGATAAGAGCCTGGGAATCAACCTTGGCCGTCTGCTGAGTCAAGGTGCAGCCTCCGAATCCTTCTCCACACGGTAGGCTGCAAATACCAGGCCACAGTTGGCACTATGGATGGATAGTATTTGCCGTGCCTCATGGAAGCCCAAACTTTCGGTCTTATCACACAGCCATCAGTTTCAGCACCTCCCGCTCTGACTTTACCAGTTTCTACTTTTCACCACCCTTCTCTCATGGCTGGGTAACCGTCCCCATACAGAGATCAAAGAAAGGTCAAGCTGAAGATGTATTACAGAGTGAGTAGGAGCTGAAAACAAACCAGAGGACAACGGCAGCAGGCAGAGGGGAGACTGGGCAGGATGTCTTGGCTCAAGGCACTCGAATTCAGAATTTTTAAAAATTCCAGTAAACAATGACAGTAAGTCTAGGAAGCAAACGAAAACATTCCACAATGCCTCGTGGACTTTTTTTTTTTTTTGGCTCTCTGGAATCTCAAATTGGTCCAACTTGCCCATTTTTCAGAGGAGCTTTAATAGAGGTGCCATATCTTGAGAGGTTGTGTAGTTTGGGGATTTAGAGCTCGGATTTCTGAGTCCGACAGAGCTGGTTTGCATCCTGGGACCACTGTTTGCTAGATGTGGGATCCTGGCAGTAACACCCTGTGTGCACCTCCATTTCCTCAGCCACCCACCCACAGGAAGCACACGGCCCAGGGTCTGGCACGGCCAGTGCTCAGCAGGGGCAGCTGTTTGTGTTACTCTTGGATAGGGTCCCACACGACCAGTTCGGTGCCAGTGCCAAGACTGCCCGTCCTTCTGAGGTTTTACCTTGAGGAGGTCCGTCATGGATGACTGGTCTCTGCGCGCGTGTGGCTGCGTAGACGCAGAAGAGGGTTGGAAAGAACAGAGACCTGGGCAAACAGAGGGTTCAGGGAGCTTCCCTGGGCCTGAGGCTGTTTCTTGGGAGCATCTGTTTTGCCTTAAGCATGGGGTCCCTTTAGGGAATGTTTTGCAAGGAAGCGGATTTCTGTCCTGGGTTTCCCCAGCCCTGCCATGTGTTCAGCAGAGGCCGGGCCTGGAGGTCTGTGCGCAGCAGTACCGCCTCCTGAGAGCGCCAATTTACTGCGAGTGAACGAGGCCGCCGAGTGGCTGTCAGGAGGGAACGATTTTCCATCAGCTCAAATCTAGAACAGATCTGAACTAATGCCCTGGAATTAAAACTCATCCTGTTTCTGGTTGAATACAGAATGATGTTTGCCATGCGGTTTTAAGCACGTTGCTTGGATGGGTTTTATGTTGCAGTGTACCCTTCTCTAGAGTGTTAAACACTTTATGAATATCTGTTTGCTCTTTGGGTACAGTGTGGTTTTGATTAAATTATGCTCACAATTCTGGAGAAATACTGTCTCTGACGTATCCATTGCAGTGTAGGTTTTCAGTACTTAAAAAAGGCTTTTATAGAGATTCCACTCCATCCGTTCAGGCCTGGGGACTTGCAACTTAATCCCTCGTAATTAAATTAATTTAACATGCTTGAGGGAGGGGGCAGCATGGTATAATGGGAAGAATATGGGCATTGAAGTCACAAGGACAAGTTCCCGCTCTTTTCCAGGTGTGAGACGTCATCAAGTCACTCACATCCGTTCAAGCTTCTCTTTCTTCGTCTCTCAAATGAGCACAATAACATCTCCTACTCAGGACAGGGCTGTTAGGAAGTTCAAACTGCAATATGGGTTTTGAATACTCAGCTCAGTGTGGGAGTTAGTGGGTGCTTCTGCACACCAGATTGGAACCCTGCAGATCTTAACAGCCTTTGATGAGCAAAAGCAATACATCACATCTGTACAATCCGCGTTAACCAATCATGAGTTTAGGGGTCTTCAGTGCAGGGGGAGTAGTCTTCAGTAGTTTTCTTGTCCTACGTCAAATGCCGGGGGAAAGTCAGCACAGAACAGAGGACGCCGTCTCTTTTCCCCTTTCCTGGGCTTTCCAGGGATCGGTGGCGTTCTGCTCCGTGACCCCCTCGGGGGTGGAGGGGTGGGGGATGGGGGTTCTGGAGGGAGGGGACTGCGGACGCCTCATAGTGGTGTAGGGCAGAAAGCAGCGCAGAACCGGAGAGCAGTTATCCTCCAATAAAAAAAGACACAAAAACTGCAGGAACTTCCCTGGTGTCCAGGGACTGAGATGCCGCCCTCCCAGGGCAGGGGGCCGGGGTTCGATCCCTGGTCGGGACACTGACCCCGCGTGCCACAGCTAAACTCCCTGCAAGCCACAAGGAAGGTCGGAAGGTCGGAGCCCCTGAGTGCTGCAACTAAGACCCAGGGGGGCCAGAAATAGAGCAGCTACGGAGGAGAGCCATAGCTGCTGCTGCCAACGAGCCCAGCCTGAGTCACAGCGCGGGTGGGCAGACCGTGAGGAGGGGCGTACCTTCCATGTGAAGCAGAAGTGACTTCTCCGGAGAGACTGTGGGACTCAAGGAAGGGACGCCTGAGATCCCCAGACAGACAGGCAGCAACGCCCAGGGCCGGGCACCGGGCTCCCTCGGGCTTCCCGGGGTCCAGACAGGCTGCCTGGAGCGGCCTCTGTGCCCCGCCCTGCCTGGGGGGCTGGCCTGCCGCGACCCCCGAGCGGAGCTCCCCAACAACGTGCTCAGCCCCCCATGGGGCGCCCACACCCGCCGAAATGGTCACAACGGCCTTTCACATGAAGGTGTTTTCCTAAACCAGTGACCCCTTTGTCCTCCATGAAAATAAAAAGTCTTTCCAGGAGAGATTTCCAGTTGTTACCCACTCTGCCATGTCAAAAGGCTCGTTTCCAGGGAGACAGCCTGCCAAGAGTGAGGATGAGGACCTGGGCTTGTGCATTCTGTGAGGGGAGGCGGGAAGCCTGCCGCACTCGTCTGGGAAGCCCTTTCCTAAGTGTGGTCTGAGCACCTGTACCACAAATCAAAAATTCAGATTTCTGAGCCCCACCAAATCCGTCTTTCAGAGGCAAGACCTGGGAATCTGTACGTTTAGCAAACATTTGAGTGATTTGATCACATTTTTGAGAGTCCCTGCCCTGGTGGAGGGACCTGAGGGTGAACTGCATGAAGCTTTCAGCAGTCAGATGTATGAGAGATTTGCTCACAGACTGAGAATTGCCCTCAAAGACTAAACCCCCCCACTGCACCGCATCGTCTTTGCAGAGCTCATGCTGCAGCTCTCTCCCTACCAGGCAAAGGATGCCCACACCACCTGGCTGAGATGGGGACACAGCAGCGGCAGGTGAAATCGCCTTCCTTCCCCTTCTACACTCACTCCTCATTCCACACTGGCGAAGTCATCACTCCCAGGCAGCAACACACAGGTCCCTTGATCCCAATTGTTTTCAGGACAGTACCACCGTGAGCACATCTGAATTGTCTGGAGCTTCAGGTAGGAGAGAAAAAGGGCTTAGCAGCTCCCTACAAGATCATCAATCCATGACAGAAATCTCCAGTGAGAGAGCCTTGCCACAGCCTGCTCTAGCCCAGACACGCGCTAACCCACATGCCCACGTTGTAGGACTCGTTTACGTTGTAGGACTCGTTTACGTTGTAGGACTCGTTTACGTTGTAGGACTCGTTTACGTTGTAGGACTCGTTGTAAGTTCTGTGGGGTCCTTTCATTTTGTTTTGGCAGACCTGAAGGAAAACAGTCATGGGGGTTATTTTCCATAGTTTTACCATAAATTTTTATTTATCCAGCAGGGAAGAAAAAGAGCAATAAATTGAATGTTCTGCTCTTAAGAAAGACAAGCAGGAGGAAGGAAACTTGCAAGGCTTTTAATGACATCACTGACAAAGGAAAGTCCTTAGAAACCTTCCGGGCTGCCAGGAGGACTCGACTGGTTGGGGTCTGAAGGAAATGAATGGATTCCTGTTTTTGTACACAAGTGGAAAGGGCAGTAGGCGTGATGAATAGTGCTTTTACCTTGACGCATGTCCTCCAAACATGAAACAAAAATAAACGCCCTGAAGCACTTTCCGAGAGAACCAGTGTGACCAAGTTAAGGCAGGTCTCTGGTAGTCTTCAGTTCTAACTGGAAAGGAAGGAGTTTCGTAACTTAACACTCTTTTAAAAAAAATAAATGAGTGCTGAGGTTTGCACTGTGTGAGTGCTTGTGAGTAGCTTCCATGGTGATTCAGTACATCACGGGCTTCCCTGCAGTGGTTTCCTCTACTTTTCATAGTATTCAAATCAAGGTCCTAGCAAGGGTGGTGTTTAATTTCATAATAGCTGTGAATGTCGTGAGCATTTACTTTTTGCCAAGCATTAGACTAATGCTTTAAAAGTCTGGTCTTCTAAGAAATCAAAAGAGGTAGGTATGCTAATTTTTATTTTTCAGATAAGGAAACTGAGACTTGGAGACGACCTAAATTAATCCTCACCCCTGAGAATGATCCGTGACTTGAAGCTGGACCATCTGATCCCGAAGGGTGTGGAGGGAATCCCAGCCGAAGGAAACCCTAAGTTTCTATAGTACTTTGCCGTGGGCATGCACACTTACGTACACATAAAACACACACAGAAGGATGATTTTTCCTTAGGGACAAAATTTTTCTTTATTTTGTTTTATAGGGAGCAGATTCAAGAGAGAGAGAGGATATTAGAAGCCAAAAGAAAGAGCCCAGGAAGAGATCAGGAAAGCAGATCAGGGCTGTCAGCCTCCCTAGAGCGTCTCGGGTCATTTTGATGTTGGATTTCAGCTTTGTTCTCCCGCTAACCCTCTCTGTTCCTAAGGGCCTGACTGGTAACATCCTTGACCCTGGGTTTCCTCATCTGCAAAGGATGAGGCTGAATCAGATCACCCCTGCAGTCCTCGTTTCTAGCGTTCTCTGAGCCTGGACGGTTCCTGCCTTCAAGAGGCTGTGGTCCCTAAGGCAGATGTGAGCATAGACGCGGCGCGTGGTTCACGCGGAGGTCAAGAGCGAGACTGAAGCGCCGCCGCAGGTGGGCTGGGAGTCACTGCTGCTAAGTGGTGAGGGCTGTAAGGAAGGTATGGGGAAATGCAGCCCTGGGGCCATCTGGAAATATCTTCCCAAGAGGGAAAGTCACACTTCAGCTGGGCTTGTAAAACGCTCAAACAATCGGACTTACAAAAATGCACACGTTGAACGCCTGTTCTTCGTAATGAGTCGAATACTGCGGGAGCCCTGAAGCTGGTGCAGCCGGAAGCGCAGCCGCCCCAGTGCTCTTGCCTGGAGAATCCCGGGGACGGGCAGCCTGGCGGGCCGCAGTCCACGGGGTCCCAGAGAGTCAGCCCTGCAGCATCACCATCACCACCACCTGCAGCACCGAAGCGGAAGGGGCCAGGCTGGGTAGAGAAGCAGATGGGCGCCCTTACGCTGCTATAGCCGGGTTTCCCCTTTTGCTCTGTTCTCGTTACCAGGCACACACACCGTGACCCACGCCGCGTCGCGTGCGGCCCCTCGCCCTGGCCGCCCTCCCGCGGCCTGGAGCTCCTTGACGGCCCTTCTCGCTCAGCACACGGGCTTCGGTGCCTGAGCAACAATGCCCTGAGCAAGTAATTGGCTGAATGGACGTCGTCATATTTGAATAAATCTTTGTTCATCCATCAATTTTATTTTCCTTTAATGTTTTTTTTTTTTTTTTTGGTGTGGACCATTGTTTAAAGTCTTTATCAAGCTCGTTGCAATCCTGTTTCTATTTTATGTTTTGGGATTTTGGCCTCGAGGCACGCGGAATCAGAGCTCCCCGACCAGGGATCGAATCTTCCCCACCGTGCTGGGAGGCCAAGTCTTAGCCATCGGACCCCCAGGGAAGTCCCTGTTCATCCATATAAACAAGACCAGCAGCTCGATTGAAACTCTGTGGGCCTGGCACTACACGCAAAGGTTAATGTGAGATGGGTCCTATTCTCACGTAGCTACACAATCCCATGGAGATGTGCTCATAGATGCAAAGTGGGAAGGGAAGAGTTCCTCAAGAGAAGTGTTGCAAGTGAGACTCTTCCTGTCTGGACCAGAAGGAAGGAGGCCAGTGAATTTTCAGCTCATGAAGCCTAAAGAGAAGAAATGGGATGGCGGAATACAGCCCCAGAGAGCTAGGTGAGTTTTCCTGTCCCGCCAGTCCCTCAACTCTGAAACTAGTTCCCTTGGAACTAATCCAAGGATCCATTCCCTTGACACTTGGATATCGATTCTTTCCCTTGACACTTGGATATCGATTCTTGCGTTTTCTCCGCTATTCCAACATCGAGTGAGACCGCGTGCAAGAGGCTCAGGTCACATCAAGACTTTGGGTATTGCTGCTGTTGTTCAGCCACTGAGTCCTGTCTTACTCTTTGCGACCCCATGGGCTGCCACGTGCCAGGCTTCCGTGTCCTTCACCATCTTTGGGGTGTGAGTGTATCTAATTTTAGATGAATCCAGAACATGAATGCAAACAATACAGCGAAAGTGTTGGTTCTCATCACAGACTGAGTAAACCTGGATGGAAATGCTGGGCTGAGACTGAGGGGGAAAGGGGAGGATAAGAGGACAGGCCAATGTTTTCATTCCCATGTATCACCGCAGAGAGGATTAAGCACGGGAAGTCTAGGTGAGTGGTGCTTCCATTTTTAAATTCATTCGTTCATTTGACAAACACAGATGGGGTATTTATAATGTCCAAGGCAATGTGCTAAGCTCTGAGAGACTTTGGAGACTCACCATTCGTGTAAATCTGAGTCAGAATATTCAAAGTGTATTCGTTTATCAACACTGCCATAACAAAGCACCGCAGACTCAGTGGCTTGAACCACAGAGCTTTATTTTCCCTCCGTTTTGGAGGCTAGAAGTGCGGGGTCAATGTGTCAGCAGGGCTGTTTCCCACAGACCTTCCTCCTGGGCTCACAGACGGCCGCCTTCTCTCTGGGTCCACACGGCCATCCCTGTGTGTGGCCTGTGTCCTGACCTGTTCCTACGATGACACCAGTCATGTTGGATTGGGGCCCACCCATCTGTCCTTGTCTGACCTTTGTCACCTCCTTTAAGGCCCCATCTCCAAATACAGTCCCATTCTGAGGCCTGAGGACTTAGGACTTGAGCATGTGAATTTTGAGGGGACAAAATTCAGCCCATAATGTGAAGTTTCAAACAGTCGACTCAATTCAAGAAGGGGAGAAGCTGGGGGGTGTTTATTTTATTAAAGTTTACCTTTAATAGGTAAATAAATACAAGTTCTTCTACCAAAATTAAAACCAGCTTGAAGAATCCGAAACCTTAAAACTTTCCATTCACTCAGGGTCTCATTGTTTGATAAAGACAGTGATTTTTAAATTTTTTGGCACTAAACTCTGTTAACCAGCCCTGACTGTTTTGTTTACTAAGCCCTTAGTTACAGCCTAGAGTTGACGTAGAATGTCTTATTCTGGAAATGTGTACACATTGTAAAAGCTCTAAAAGAGGAAAAAACATGATACTTTGCTGGCTTTAGGCAGAGATTTACTGTAAAGAGGATTTCAAGCGTGTTAAAAGAGGGGATGGATGGTGCTGAATCCCTGTCTTCCAGTGGACATAGACAAATTGTTTGGACTCGGATAAAAGGAAACATTTTGACTTGGGATCAAGGGGAACGACACGACATTAAGCGTGTTGGCCATGCTTGTCAACAGGATCCGCTGTGCTTGTTAAAGGCACTTCTGTTCCCAGAGAGGCCCTTTTCATTTATGACCTTAGGCACGACATACAAGAGCCTGTGCAGAAAGATGAAAGATAATGCGGAATTCCATCCCTGAGCCAATTCTTAAACTATCACATGATGGTAACTTAAAAAAAAACCCTAATTGTTTGCATGCAATGTTAGATTGGGGTTATTTTAAATAATACATCTCGTATGAATCAAATCTTCTTGGTATAATTGATTAATTCATTGTTGCTGATTAAGGGACTCATGGCCCAGGAAACTGAGGGCACGGGAAATTGACAGGAGCTGGATCCAGAGCCCACAGCTGTATCCTCAGGCCCCGAGGAGTACCCCGCCACGACCTCTTAGGACAGCCTGCGAGTGTGCTATGCCCAGAGAGGAACAGGGCCCTGCCTCTCTCTCTCCCCAGAGAAGGAACAGGGGGCCTGGGGCACCTCGTCAGGAATCTTTGTCTTCCTTCTGCAAAGAAGGATGAAGGGATGGAACTTAGAGATCCAACAAGACACCGGCCAACGTTCCACTTTTCCTTCAGTACAATGGATCAGCTGAAGACTGTATTTATCAACTGGCCAAACTGTTGAGTACCTGCGGTATGCCAGGGTAAAAAGCAAAAAAGCCTCAGAAAAAAGCACTCCTTCTGTGCTTTCTCCTTCATCCATGCAGGGAACTAAATATAAACATTACAAAATACACCCCCAAATACAGTGTGCATAAGACTTTTCTACTCACAGGCCAGGCTTTCCATCTGCTTTAGTCTCAGGGGCATATCTCCTCTCCTCGTCTTCTTAGCAGAGCCTGTGGGGTCTAAGTTTCCTGACCAGGGATTGAACCATACCCCATGCCCTGGAAGCTCAGCGTCCTGACCACAGGCCACCAGGGAAGCCCCTCCTCGCCTCTTCTGAGTGGAAGCTCCCTTGAAGCAGCACGGCACCTTACATTTCTCGTTTTTCTCTTTTTAAAAAGTTTGGCCACACTAACTGCCGTGTGGGACCCTGGTTCCCTGACCAGGGATTGAACCCGCACCCCTGTGTTGGAAGTGTGGAGTCCTTCCACTGGCTGACCAGGGAAGTCCTCTCTTGGTCATCTCTACCTACAGTATTTAGCACGCCCAATACCAGTTTAACTCGATGAACTTAATATTGACCATGAATAACGTGTAACAACAATACGAGAAAGATTTCATAATACATAAGACGGCATGAGGCATCTGGACCCAGCTGTGGGAAACGGGAAATAAAGGGCAGGAGCTTAGACAAGTAGAGACGTGTTTTCACCCCGCACGCGAGGGTCTGTGGGTGGAAGCCAGCCCCCCACGCTGCAGCTGGTCTAGACGCCTTTCTTATTGCCCTGCTGCTTACGGCTCCCATTCCAAAACGGCTGCTGGAACTATAGGGATGACATAAATTCTAGCCAGCAGAGTGGAGGGGAGTGTGAAGAATGGTTTGCCCCCTTCTTTTTGAGAGCACTTGCACTTCCCCGTTTCTGCTTGTATCACATTATTCAAAACGTAGTCATGGCCAAAGCTGACTGCAGAGGAAGATGGGAGCTGCAGCCTTTTTCTAGAAGGACCCTAAGAGTTCAGCTAAATACCAGGGGTTCAAGTTCCTGGAGGAGAAGGAAGGTCAGGGAGAAAGCTGGCAGAGTTTGACAAAACCCCGAGCTCTAAAGAGGGACGTTTCACTGCGATATTTCAGTACTTTTTACTGTTTCTAATTAGGGGAAGGTCTGTGATCTCTAGTCTTATGGTTAAGATTGTAGAATTAATAATAAACAGGTCTGATTGTATTCTGGCTCTGTCAATACCTGCATGTGTGGGACTTTGGTTAACGAACATAACTCATCGGACTGTTGGAAGAATTAAGCCACAGTCCTGGCGCAAGTGCAATGTGCAATAAATGATGGTGTTTACTGTTATTTTTTTCTTACTAATTTCCCTGTTGAGAAAATATATACCCCAAAACACGTCTAGTAAAAGATATGCCATCTATCAGCTGGGGGATGCATGCCTTATAAGCTTCAGTCGCCAGAGTGCCCAAACAAGCAGCTACTTTTTCCTTCTAATTGAGTTGGTCTGGGGAATCATTGCTGATATATTCTATATGTGCGGGTCTTGGTCCTGTAGCCCCATGGGAAGTGGCTTTACCTGTAGGATTCTCTGTGTTTGCCGGCTAGATGCCCCGGACAGGAAATGGCACACAGATTCTTTAACTATGTTCCCCTTATAAATATGTCTATTAAACGTATCTTTTTCCCATACTGAGGAAAACTGTAAAGTTGCTGGTACCCATTCTAGCCAATTTCATTGGTTGGTTGGTTGGTACCGAATTAGTTGAACAGTCAAGTTGAGTTATATACCCCAGCTCTGGTGTTTTAAGGCTCTTTTTAACAGAGGCAAAGAGGTTATAAAGCCACCTGTAGTGACCTGGGCTTGGAAAAAGCAACTCAGTAGAACAAATATTCACTGAGTGCTCACTACGCGGCAGGCACTGCATTGAGCGCTGAACAGCGCCGATGTCTTGTGAGAGAGAAGAATCCAAGCAAGAGATGATACACAGAGAAAGCGCGATGATAACAGAAGCTCTGAGGTCAAGAAAGCTTGCATGTTCATCTGTGTACACTTTAACTGGGAATGAGAACGCACACAGAACTCAGATTGGAGACGTTTCTATTCAAGAATGAGCAGGTTTCACCTAAGCTGTTGCGAATGGCAGAATTTCTTTTCTTTTCCTGGCGGAATAACATTCCATTGCAAACTTGAGGGTATTACGAAACTGGAAGGACTGAGGCTGAAGCTGAAACTCTCATACTTTGGCCACCTGATGCGAAGAGCTGACTCATTTGAAAGGACCCTGATTCTGGGAAAGACTGAGGGCAGGAGGAGAAGGGGACAACAGAGGATAAGATGCTTGGTTGTCATCACCGACTCTATGGACATGAGTTTGGGCAAACTCCAGGAGCTGGTGACGGACAGGGCAGCCTGGCATGCTGCAGTCCATGGGTTGCAGAGAGTCAGACCCAACTTAGTGGCTGAACAACAACAAAATCAATCAGACAGGAAAACACGTACTACATAATGTTCACTTATTTGTAGAATCTAAAAACGCTAAACTCATACAAACAAAACACAGGGCACCCAGCCCAGTGCTTTGTGACGACCTAAAGCGGTGGGAAGGGGCTGAGTGGGAGGGGACATAGGCATACTTAGGGCTTGTTCACATTGTTGTACAGCCGAAATCAACACAGCACTGTAAAGCAATTATCCTCCAATTTATTGTTTTGAAGAATGATCAGGGAAAATATAAAGATATTTGCATAATCGCCTTTCTTGCGGCACTAACTCTGTGACCTCTGCTGGTTTCGTTACCCTTTCCGGGACGGTTACCAAGGCCAGGAATGAGGTCCGTGCTATCTGGCCGATTTACGAGAAGAGCTGGTGGAGCAACGTTACACCAACACAGCCCTGGGGACAGTGATGGCGTTTTGCGAGACAGTCAGAATTTGTAAAAGGGATCCAGCGCCAGTTTTCTGAGGAGTCACTAGGAAACTATGATCTGAAACGTGTTACATTTTTAGTTTACCAGCATTTGTTAAGTTGCTTCTAATCTGACCTGGAAATGAACAGAGTGGAAACAGAATGGTGCTTTGGATGCAGGACAGACTCACGTGTAAACCTGGCTGTCTCCTTGGCTTCTCCGGGATGGCGCAAGGGTTGCTTAATGTCTGTTGGCGTCTATTTCCTCTTCTGGGGGATTTTTGTAACGATTAACTGGAACGATATATGCAAAACACACCCCACTCCAGTCCTCTTGCCTGGAAAATCCCATAGGCGGAGGAGCCTGGTGGGCTGCAGTCCATGGGGTCGCGAAGAGTCTGACACAGCTGAGCGACTTCACTTTCACTTTTCACTTTCATGCATTGGAGAAGGAAATGGCAGCCCACTCCAGTGCTCTTGCCTGGAGAATCCCGGGGACGGGGGAGCCTGGTGGGCTGCCGTCTATGGGGTCCCACAGAGTCGGACACGACTGAAGCGACTCAGCAGCAGTCATTGCCTGGGTGTATCAGACACTCATTAGTTTGCCATCCTCCCCCACTCTCCTTCCTTCCTCCCCAGATCGCCGTTGCCAGTTGCCAAACTCAACGGACAGCTGTATCTGGTGTTTGTAACCCTTGTCGACGCTGGACGCTGCTGACTCTACACCCTTGCTCTCCTGTGGCTGCCACCGTCTCTTGCTTTCTTCCTGCCTTTACGATTCTTTTTTAATACTTTTTATTTATTTACGGGCTTCCCCAGTGGCGCAGCAGCAAAGAATCTGCCTGCCGATGCCGGAGACGAAGGTTGGGAAGATCTCCCACAGGAGGGCATGGCAACCACCCCGCTATTCTCGGCGGGAGGCTCCCAGGGACAGAGGAGCCTGGCGGGCCACAGTCCAGGGGTCACAGCGTGGGACAGGCCGAGTGAGTGAGCAGGACGCTGGGCGGACCGCAGGGCGCTCAGGGCGGCATGTGAGCGGTGGGGCGGCTGCAAGCAGACGGGGCTTCGCCCGCTCACCCGGCCCGCCGCGCCGGTCAGTCCCCGCCCGGCCAGGGAGCAGGCTCATCCGGGGCCTGGGCTCTGGGCACCGCCGTTCTCAAACCAACTGAAAGGGAAAAGACAGGAAGAAAAATTTTATCTTCAAAGAACTTGGGAAATGCCCACAACCCCACACTCTGAAGAATAACTGCTAAGCACAGTAAGACTTGAATCTAATTGAGGAAAGAGAGTGACGGGAAGCTCACCTGTCCATAGGCCCGAGCCCTTAATCACAAGGTTGAGTCTGACCTTTGCGGCCCCGCGGACTGCAGCCCCCAGGCCCCTCGGCCACGGGCCTCCCCAGGCAGGAGCGCCGGGGCGGTGCGCTTCCTCCTCCAGGGGACCCTCCCCGGGAGGGAACGCCGGGCTCTGGTCTTCCGCGGCAGGCGGCTTCCTTACAGCTGGGCCGCGTGGGAAGCCCCGCGCTTCCATGGTGGTCTTTGAAAGGGGGCAGGCCATCGTTAAGGAGCCCGCTGTGGCCGAGAGAGTAACGCGGGGCTCGGGTGGGCGCAAGAGGCGTCAGGCCCCAGTCTCCTCCTTGAGTGTCGTGGGGGGTGGGGTGAAGACGAGCCTACAGATGGGGCGTCTCTGCGGGGCTTCTCAGGATGAGAGGGCACGGGGCACGGCAGAGGTGGCAGGGGACGATGATGGGGGCCAGCCCGCACACACAGTGTACACAGCCGCACACCCGAGCCCTGCTGGCAGAGAGCCTCCAGGTGTGCCAGGCAGGCTCCTCGTTCTCCTATCCGACGTGCCCCTTACAGAAATGGAAAGGGGGCACTTCCCTGGCGATCCAGTGGCGGAGACGCTGAGCTTCCAGCGCAGGGTTATGGGTTTGATCCCTGTTCAGAGAGCTAAGATCCCACACACCTGAGGGCAAAAACCCAAAACGCAAAACAGAAACAGTATTGCAACAAACTCAATGAAGACTTTAAAAATAGTCCACATCAAAAAAAACCTTTACAAATGCATGGAAATTCCCTGATTTTCCAGCCGTTAGCTCTTTCTGTTTCCACTGCAGGGGTAGGAGTCCCCCCTGGTTGGGGCACTAAGATAATGGCAAGCTGCATGGCTTTAAAAAAAAAGATGAGAAGAAAAGCAGTTCCATCAAAGAAGATAAAAAGAGGCGGTGGAGCGAAAGTTAGAAAACAGAGGAAGCAATAAAAGTAGAGAACAGCGAAAAGAAGGGAGCTTTACACCTCTATCATGTTAATAAATTGAAATGAGGGTAAAATCTTTTTTTCTTCTTTTCTGCATTTTTAAAATTCTTTTTATTTTGTAATAGGGTATCACTGGTTAACAATGTTGTGATAATTTCAGGTGGAAAGCACAAGAACTCAGCCATACATACGCATGTATCCACTCTCCCCCAAACCCCACTCCCGTCCCGGCTGCCGCGTAACACGGAGCAGGGTTCCCTGCGCTTCCAGCAGGACCTTGTGAGTTATCCATTTTAAATACAGCAGTGCGCAGAGACAACAGTAAATGCAGTCTCTAAGTCTGTGAGGCTCTTTCTGTTTTGTAAGTAGGTACATTTGTAAGAATGAAGGTAAAATCTTTTCAGAGAAAGACAAAAAATGAAAAATAAAATCACATCTATATCTGACGCGTGTGCACGCTCAGTCACGTCTGACTGTTTGTGACCCTGTAGACTGTGGCCCACCAGGGTCCTCTGTGCATGGATGCTCCAGGCAACCGTCCTGGAGTGGGTTGCTGTTTCCTGCTCCAGGGGATCTTCCCAACCCAGGGATCAAACATGAGTCTCCTGCATTGACGGGTGGATTCTTTACCACTGAGCCACCAGGGAAGGCCTCTACATCTGACACCTTATAGCCAAACAAACTCTTGATTGATTAAAAATGTAAACATAAAATAGGGAGTCCTAGAAGTATGAAAGAACAAATGTTTGGATTTTAAAATAATATTGGAGTGGAAGAGACATTTCTAAGAACTGGCTAGAGCCCAGGAGCTGCGAATGACATTGTGGTCAACTTACCTGTTTTCTTAGTATATAAAGAGTCTTATAAATCAGCAAGGAAAGACCACAAACTAATAGAGAGTTTGGCAAGGGAAATTTTAAAAACTGTTCACAGGAAAAGAAAAAGAAGTACAAATGGTGTATAAACATGAGAGCGCTTGCTCATCTTCACTCAGTTAAAGAAATGTAAGTCCAAACAAGGAAATTTAAAAAAGGTTAACTTATCAGATGAGGCAAGAGTTAGAAGTCTGATAACAGTAAAGTCAAGGGTACGTGGAAGCAGATACAGTCCTGCTCTGGTGGTGAGAACGTAAAGAGGCACTTCTTTTTAATGGGCAACTTGAAAACAGCACTCAGAGTTTAAAAGCACCTACCCTTTGATCCAGCAGTTGTGCTTCTAGTCGTTTATTTTACCGGAACACTCTCATATATTTGCACAGATAAAAGTACAAGGACGGATTGCAGCTTTGTTTGTAATAATAAACAATTGAGAACAACTTAAATATTTACACACTGAGAATTATTTCAATAAAACATGATGCAACAATCTAACGCGTGGGATACCATACAGCTATTTTTTTTTTTTTAAAGGAGGTGAAATTACATATGCTGAAACAGAAAGATCTCTATGATTCATTGTAAAGCGAGAAAGAAGCACGTACAGAGAACAATATATAAATATTCATCCACAGGAAGACTTATAAGAATGTTTATATGGAAAATTTTTGGAAGAAAAGAGAATAAAGATTTAACTCAGGAGCAAGGGTAAACCCAGTGGTCTGGGATAAAGAGAAGGATTCATTTTTTACTATATCCTTTTGAATATTTTAAATGTATGTGGCTTTCATAATGAGAATAAAGAAAGCTAAACACACAACGCAATCAAATTCAACAGGGGAAATTCCAAACTCTTTAATGACCCTGCATGACTTCCAGGAGTAGGCCCAGAAGCCCCGCCTGGCATGGAAGCCCCCTGGTAAAGCGACATGGGTGGCCTTGCTCACCCTGTCTCCCAGCATTTCTCTTGGCCAAAAATGAGTGAATAAATACACAGATGTATAAAAATGTTTTTAAAAAGCTTGCACCAGTGTTTCCAATGAACATCACATTTTGACTAAATGAGCTTTGAAATCTTATGACCCGCTGTCTTGTAATTGTCTTCAGTGTATTTTTTTCTTACCTTCATTGAATACTTTTGCAAGGGTGGAGCTCTAGGAATTGGGAACTCATATTGGACTCTCCCAAACCCAGCTTTCCCATTTTACAGACTAAAAATGCCAGACTTCTTTCTTTGTACTCTTTTTTTAAAAAGAGAGAGAAGAATGGAAAGCTCGTCTTCATTTCTTCTTACGGTTTTTTAATTATTCACTTTTGGTTGCGCTGAGTTGTCCTTGTTGCACACGGGCTTTCTCCAGTTGCAGTGAGGGGGCTTCTCTTGTTGCGGAGCAGGGGCTTCCGGCGCCCTGCCTCAGTAATTGCAGCTCAGTGGGGGCTCAGTAAAGAACACAGGAGACCTGAGAGGTGGGCTCGAAGCCTGGGTCAGGAAGATCCCCTGGAGGAGGGCACAGCACCCCACTCCCGTGGCCTGGCCTGGAGAAGCCCATGGACAGAGGAGCCTGGCGCACTATGGTCCGTGAGGGTCACCAAGAGTCAGACGGGACTGAAGCGCTTTAGCAGGCACGCGTGAGCTCAGCTGTTATGGTTCACAGGCCCTGGAGCCCGGGCAGGAGTTGTGGTTCATGGGCTTAGTTGCCCCTCAGTGTGTGGAATCTTCCTGGACCAGCGGTGGAGCCTGTGTCTCCTGTGTTGGCGGCTGGATTCCCATCCTCTGTACCACCAGGGAAGTCCCTTTCTTTGCAGTTTTGATGGATGTTTCCAAATGAAATGACACTGGTCTTTTTAAGACGTCTTCACTTCCCTTGGACTGCAAGGAGATCCAACCAGTCCATCCTAAAGGAGATCAGTCCTGGGTGTTTATTGGAAAGACTGATGTTGAAGCTGAAACTCCAATACTTTGGCCAACTGATGTGAAGAGATGACTCACTGGAAAAGACCCTGATGCTGGAAAAGATTGAGGGCAGGAGGAGAAGGGGACGACAGAGGATGAGATGGCTGGGTGGCATCACTGACTCAATGGACATGAGTTTGAGTAAACTCCGGGAGTTGGTGATGGACACGGAGGCCTGGCGTGCTGCGGTCCATGGAGTTGCAGAGTGGGACATGACTGAGCGACTGAACTGAACCCGCCCCGACATTGCTGCTCCTTTCGCCATACCTACCATGGCCGCAGCTATGGTTTCTGGAGCACATCATCACCTCAGTGTCTTTATTCCTTTACCTTTCTTTGCATGAATGTCTCTGATTCCTTCCTGGAGAATTGTTCCTCATCCATTAAGGCCCACTTGGAAGGATGCCTCTTTTATGAGCTCTGATCTGACACTTTCAGGCAAAATTAGCTTTTCTGTCATCTTTGCTCCCAGAGGACTTCAGTCTGAGGGAGGCCAGGTGTGGGCTCATCCCACCTGCTCTGTGAGCCCCACGAGGACTAGATGAACCTGAGCCCTCTTCAGAGCAACTGAACACCGGACGGTTCCCACTGGACGCCAGAGGGTTAGGGTGGTGGGGACTCTGCTGTTGACAGTCTTGGCTCCGCATTGGCTTGGGCACGTCACCCCACAGAGGAAGGGCAAGAAGGGACCAGACAGGGCTGTTCATGTCACACGCACGTATGTGTTTTACATGAGTTACCTCTTTCATTCTTTACCTTTCAAAGCAAGTCATCTTATCCTCATTTTGGAAATGCAGGAATCTAAGGCTCAGAGACTCAGATGGTGAAGAGTCTGCCTGCAATGCAGGAGATCGGGTTTGATCCCTGGGTGGGGAAGACCCCCAGAGAAGGGCTTGGCAACCCACCCCAGTATTCCTGCTTAGAAAGTCCATGGACAGAGGAGCCTGGCGGGCTCCATGGGGTCGCACAGAGTCGGACACGACTGAGCAACTAACACTTTCACGGCTCAGAAGATTAAGTAAATTACCCGAGACGGGTGGTGGAGTTCGGTGTCAAGCTTGGGACTTTCTGGTTATTCCCGTTGAGTTCTGGAATCTGCTTTCCAGGAGGGAGAGTAGAGGCTGAAGCAGCCGTGTTCTCCCTGAGGGGGCGCGTCTCCAAGCTCCCGCTCTCTCCTGCCGTCGAGGTGAGCAGGGCGGGCAGACGGGACGGGGAGAGAGCGGCCTCCGCCCGCCCGTGTGGCTCGTCCTCTCCTCCCCAGGGGAGCCCCGGGAAGCAGGGCTGAGGACATGGGGAGAGAGCGGCCCCCCTCCGCGTGGCTCGACCTCCCCATCTCCAGGGAGCCCGGGTTGTGGGTGCACTCCTGACCCAGCCCTGTCCTTCCAAAAGGCCAGCTGGAGTGCTGACGCTTTCTGGAATAACACCGGGAGGACGAAGATGAATACTTGGCAAGCTCTGGAGTAGGAAAGGCGAAACACGTGCCTGGTTGGGGTTCCTTCACATGTTTCTAATCAACCAACCAGATTTCGCTCCAGTTTTTTATGGCTTCTCTGAAATTTGTAGGGAAATCGAAAGCCAAGTGTAGGCCTGGACTGATTTGTGGTTGCTCTCGTAAATACCCCTTGTCCCCGACTCCTTCCACCACTTAGTGAAAATTATTATTGCAGTAAAACTTCTTAGTCATAGTTTCCAGGGGGTGAAATTTCTTAGCTTGTCATATGGATGACATGAGAGCAGTATGGTTGGATGAGTCTGTATGGAATCTGACAAAAGACAGTTGAAAGTAGATACTGAAAATTCTACAGGTAGGATGGACTGCAGCTTCAATTCCATTCAAGAAGTGTTTTAAGCACCTATTATGTATGAGGTATGACCAAAACTGTATACAGAGAGAAGTCCTACTTTTCTTAGCAAAGTCCGTATCTTACACTGAATGCATCTTACAGTGAGCTCACTATCTTCATAGTTCTGAGCTCGGATGGTGACACTGCCAGTGGCCCAGGTGCTGAAGCCAGAAACCCTGGGGCCTTCTCTGATTCTTCTCCTTCCTTATAACCATATTTAATCAAGTCCAAGTGATTTTTTTGTCTGCAATTAAAAAAAAATTTGCTTTCTTATCTCCGTTGCCATAATTCAGGCCTACATCTTCATCTCCTGCCTGAATGTTCCAGTGGGTTTCTGAGTTTGCTTCAACTCATGTCCATCAAGTCGGTGATGCCATCCAACCATCTCATCCTCTGTTGTCCCCTTCTCATCCTGCCTTCAATCTTTCCCAGGATCAGGGTCTTATCCAGTGAGTCAACTCTTCTCATCAGGTGGTCAAAGTGTTGGAGCTTCAGCATCAATCCTTCCAATAAGTATTCAGGATTGACTTGTTTAGGGTTCTTTTAGGGTTGACTGGTTGAATCTCCTTGCAGTCCAAGGGACTCTCAAGAGTCTTCTCCATGCTGGGGACTCCTAACCTAATCCAAGAGGGTCAGGGTAGGTGCTATTTAAGATGAAAGACTTACCCAGGTGAAGAAAATAATGTGAAAGAGAACACGGGTAGAGTCAGCAGCGAGACAGAGGGGAATTCCACGATGCTAAGTAGGAGGGGTTACCATGCTGAGGCCAAGAAGGAAGCAGGCAGAGGGGCTAGTAAGCATACACTGCCAGCAGGGAGCAGCAGGTCCTCGGGGCACCTCCAGCCCTTCCTGGCTCTGAGGCAGAATGGCCAGGGCTGGGCTCACGGCTCGGCTTGGGCGACATGGACCAGGACCCAGCTAAGTGGAGCCCTTAGCTGGAAACCTTGTCAACAGCCAGCAACTCTGACCAGATTACCACTCAGTGAGGGTGCGGAGTTGACACTTCATCTTTGCAGCAGTGGAAAGACTTGCAGGGCACCAAGCAGAGGCATTAGCTCAGGTTCAAAGTTTAGACTGATTTGTCCAACCGCAGTTCGGAAGGGAGATTGAAGACTCCAAACTGGAGTCAAGAGGAATGGTCAGGGTCTTTCTCAGAGGAAGCGGAGGCCTGGCCTTAAGGAGTGGCATCCATCAGAATCAGCACCGTCGTGAGCAGAGAGAAGCTAAGCAACAGCCTGAGGGGAGCCAGGCAGGAACTGGAGTCTCTTACTCTTTCGCGCCGGAAGACAACGTTAGTCAGAGACAGAACAGTGGATTTGCTGACCATTATTTGACTCAGTGAGGAAGCAGTTTCTTTTTTTTAAAACAACTTTACTGCCAGGAGGAGCAACCCGAGGAGCAGTGGCTGCGCGGGCACAGGAGGGCCTAGAGGAGCTATCCCAGGGTGAAGGTCAGGAAGGGCAGCGGTGAGGATATACCCCTCATCCAAGGTAAGGAGCAGCATCTGTGCTTTGTTGGAGCAGCTGTGAAGAGATACCCCACGCCCAAGGTAAGAGAAACCCAAGTAAGATGGTAGGTGTTGCAAGAGGACGTCAGAGGGCAGACACACTGAAACCATACTCACAGAAAACTAGTCAATCTAATCACACTAGGACCACAGCCTTGTCTAACTCAATGAAACTAAACCATGCCTGTGGGGCAACCCAAGATGGGCGGGTCATGGTGGATAGGCCTGACAGAATGTGGTCCACTGGAGAAGGGAATGGCAAACCACTTCAATATTCTTGCCTTGAGAACCCCATGAACAGTATGAAAAAGCAAAATGATAGGATACCAAAAGAGGAACTCCCCAGGTCAGTAGGTGCCCAATATGCTACTGGAGATCAGTGGAGAAATAACTCCAGAAAGAATGAAGGGATGGAGCCAAAGCAAAAACAATACCCAGCTGTGGATGTGACTGGTGATAGAAGCAAGGTCTGATGCTGTAAAGAGCAATATTGCATAGGAACCTGGAATGTCAGGTCCATGAATCAAGGCAAATTGGAAGTGGTCAAACAAGAGATGGCAAGAGTGAATGACAACATTCTAGGAATCAGCGAACTAAAATGGACTGGAATGGGTGAATTTAACTCAGATGACCATTATATCTACTACTGCAGGCAGGAATCCCTCAGAAGAAATGGAGTAGCCATCATGGTCAACTAAAGAGTCCAAAATGCAGTACTTGGATGCAATCTCAAAAATGACAGAATGATCTCTGCTCATCTCCAAGGCAAACCATTCAATATCACAGTAATCCAAGTCTATGCCCCAACCAGTAACACTGAAGAAGCTGAAGTTGAACGGTTCTATGAAGACCTATAAGACCTTTTAGAACTAACACCCAAAAAAGATGTCCTTTTCATTATAGGGGACTGGAATGCAAAAGTAGGAAGTCAAGAAACACCTGGAGTAACAGGCAAATTTGGCCTTGGAATGCGGAATGAAGCAGGGCAAAGACTAATAGAGTTTTGCCAAGAAAATGCACTGGTCATAGCAAACACCCTCTTCCAACAACACAAGAGAAGACTCTACACATGGACATCACCAGATGGTCAACAC